>RJWM01000154.1:0-281437 GCA_004363535.1 Dasyprocta punctata | reverse complement strand
GACAGCTCCTCCTCAGACTTCCCTTTGCTGTCGTCCTTCATGCACCGAACCATCATGACCAGAAACTCATCGAAGTCCACTGTGCCGCTGCCTAGGGATGGGCAACGTAGCTGTTTTAAAGTCTGCATTCACCCTACGAACCCTGTCCTCACCACACCTTCACACCAACTCTGTGGGGCACTGTGGTCATCGTACCTATTTTATTTTATTTTTATTTTTATTTTTATTTATTTATTTATTTTGGTACCAGGGATCGAACTCACAACCTTGTGCTTGCCAGGCAGGCGCTTATGCTGCTGAGCTAAATCCCTGGCCCTACTGTATCTATTTTATTTTATTTTATTTTATTTTCATTTTTATTTATTTATTTATTTTGTTACCAGGGATCGAACTCACAACCTCATGCTTGCCAGGCAGGCGCTTTTATGCCACTGAGCTAAATCCCCAGTCCCACTGTACCTATTTTATAACTGAGATGACTGAGGCCCAGAGAGGTGAAACAGCTTCTGGCTAAACAGAAGCAAGGCCCTGAGTCCCTGGGGAGCCAAGCTGTTTCGGGAAGCTGGGGAGGGGGGTGCAGGGTGCTCACCATCCTCGTCCACTTCGTCGATCATCTCCTGCAGCTCCTCGGGCGTGGGGTTCTGGCCCAGCATCCTCATCACCTTGCCCAGCTCCTTGGTGCTGATGCAGCCATCCTCAGCACCCAGCACAAAGATGTCAAAGGCTGCCTTGAATTCTGTGTCCAATGGCGGGCAGGGGGGGGACAGAGGGGCCAGGGCTCAGCAGTCAGGCCCCTGGAAAGCCAGATCTCTGGCGCCATTTGCCAACCTGCCTGGCTCCCTCTGAGACCTCTCTGAGGTCACAGTGAGAAGCCACCCCCAGCTGGTGGCCTCCAGTGAGGGGGTTCTCTCCAGGAAAGAGGTCCCCATGCTCCCCCCACGTGAGACAGGAGGTACTCACCATTTTTTTGCTCTTCTGTCAGCTGCTCTACCTAGAGAGGAAAAGGGGTCTCAGGACTCAGACTCAGGCAGGAAGACGGAAGCAGGTCCGAGGCCACAGAGCAGAGGCCTTCATCCTCCCTTCCTGTCCCAGAGACCTGAGGTAACACAGTTGGCCTCACAGAGGCTGGGCGCAGGGTCAGGGCAACCAAGGTGACCCTGAGTGACAATACTCAGTGACCATTCTATGCCCTTTCGGCTACCCTAATGAAACCCAAGCTGCATAGCTTGAGGGACAGCTGTCCCTCAGGTTGGGACAATAAAACCAATGTGGGGGTGAGCAAGGCCACCCACTGTAACCTGACCTGGATGGCCACTGGGCTATTTTTAACGGGGGACAAAGTTAAACCTGGTGATTGTTCTGGGGACTTTGGCATGCAGGGGGTGGGGCAGCATTATCTGGCCCCCTGGCCTTCTGGTGCTGCCTCAGGAGCCAAAATTAGTCCCCAGCCCCACCGGACCTTGTATGGGCACTAGGCGGAGTGCTGCCCCCCTCCCAGATCCATGGGCTCCTATAAGACAGGCAGGGACACCATGGAACCAGCTGTAACTCTTCCCTCCCCAGGAGTGGGGCCACATTCTGAGGGTGACAGGGGTTCTGGGAATAGCCATCAGGGCCAGGATGTCCTTGTCTCTGGGGCAGAGGAAGGCTGCCCCCCTCCCCGACAGAATAGGACCTGTAGTCCCTCAGTGACCCTAGAAAGCTGCAGAGCCTTGGGGTGACCACTCTCCAGCCCTTGCTCCCTTACCGTCACCGCCCCTCCCCAAGCACAGAGCCAGGAGCCTGTCAGAGCCCATGGGGGCCGCTGCCTCCATTCTCAGTACCCTTCTTCCCTGCCTCTCCCAGGTCCTGTGCTTCCTGGCCTCAAACCTCGAAGCCCCTTTCTCGGCCAGGATTGCGGTCCTCACTGTCCCCTTCCTGCCCACCAAAGCACCTTCAGCCGGCTAAGGAGCTGGAGGGAGCGGCAGATTGGGGCAAGGAGAAACAGAATGTGAGGGGTAGAGATGGGGGGGAAGGAGACAGCAGCAGGGACTCAGAGCTCAGTAGAAACGAAGAGGTGGGAAGAGATTGAGAAAGACAAAAAGACCCAGAAAAGAGACAGGAATGTAGAGAGATGTAGATGAGAAACAGCCACAGACGACAGACACTCAGAAACGCGGGGAAGACAGGACGCTAAGACTTCCCTTCCACTCCTTGTGACAGCCCCTCCCCACACCCCGACGCCCCCAGACCTCTTCTACACCCTCAAATGCCAGCTCCACCATCCCCCGAGGGTCTGAGCTGAAGGTATGCGGAGCTTCTCTTGGGCCCCCACACTCCTCTGAGTGACCCTGCCCCCGCATCCTGAGCTGAGTAATCTTCCGGTTTGCCCACCCTCCCTAGCCCTTCCCAGACCCTTCCCTTACTGCAGCCTTGTAGATGTCATCCATGTCAGCGGCTCGCAGGACAGGCTGCTGGGCTTGCCAGCCAGCCCTCAGGACTCAACTTAAATAGCCCTGCCTCCTGCATTCCCAGCCCAGCCCACCGCTGCGCTGTGTGCAGTAGCCTCCACCCCCTACCCTGGTTTGGGTGATCCCTGGCTGGCCTGAGTCCCTGTATCCTCTGCCCAGGGCAGAGAGCAACGAGAGCTGCAAGGACCAGCCAGGTCTCTCGTCCTGTCCCCCACACCCCCCTGAGGACTCTCAGGAAAAGTTTCTTGAATGAATAAAAGCATTAGCCTTGGCCCAAAGAGACAAAATAGTAGGGCCAGGCCAGGCCCCTGTACATAGTGCCTCAACCTCCTCTCCAGTGGAGGAAATGGGTGCTATTGCTCCCACTTTCTGGGTAAGGAAACTGAGGCTTCGGGAAGGGTACTGATTTGTCCAAAACCTCGTTCAAGGTACCTCCTGCCTCAGGCTACCTCTCTCTGAAGTGGTTATGCAAATAAAGATTGAGTAAGTCCCTGCCCAGAGGAGCCTTAACCGCCAAGCTCCGAGTCCAGTGCTATGGGGCTGAGGGGGAAATCGCCGACCCTCTTTTGGACAAGATCTAGCGCTCTTCACCTGGAGGTACCGAGAAGCCATGCCCCAGCCCTTCCACCTCCCCCAGAAGAGCCATGCTCACTTTGGGCTGGAGTCAGCTGCCCTCGCGTCTTTCAACAAACACGGCTAGCAGAGAGCCACTCGCGCCAGGTTGTGCCCTCCTCCCCCTCCGAGTGGGTTACTGCCTCTCCTGAGTCAGGGCCGTGTGCCCCACCAGCACTGCAGTCCCCGGGTCCCGGGTCAGTCTGCCTCTCGTGGGTTTGGGCTCCGGCAGGGCATCCCAGGGCACACCCTTCTGTCCACCCACCCACTACTTCATGCAGCCTCCCCAGCCCCTTGATAAACACAGCCTGCCCCCTGCCTCTGCCTGCACCACGGCGCGCTGGGCGCAGGCTGAATGAGCCCTGGGTTTTCTCCGGGAACTGGGCATGACTCAGGAGACCACCGCGTGCTAAGCACTGCTCAAGAGTCTACTCCACACAGGGAGCGAGCTGCGCAGCCTGGCTCGCCTCTGGTGCTGCCCCGCTTCTCCACAGGGAGAAACCGAGACCAGGCGAGGCAGAGACGCGCTTCAAGGGGCTCGAGGAGTCCAGGACCTCAGTCCTTCCTTTCAGTGGACCGAGGGGTTAGAGGGGATCAAGTTCTTGTGGCGGAGGCACACAGGTACACAGAAGGGGAACACAGTAAGCACACAGGTACACACAGGGGGCACACACTAAGCACACAGGCACACAACACAGCGCAGCCAGCCGGTCCGCAAGAGCTGCGCACGCGCGCTGCCGGCGGACCTGTCAATTACGTGTGAGGGGCGGGGCGAGGCCTGAGAAGGCGGCGGGACCAAGATGGCGGCGCGGGCGGGGGGCTGCGGGCGCAGGGGGGCGGTGGGACGCTGACCCCGCCCCCCGCCGCTGCCAGTCGGAGTCGGGAACTGCGGAGCCGGAACATGGCGGCGGCATCTGCGCGCGGTTTCAGGCCGGAGCGGGAAGCAGAGCCTGCTAAGGAGGCGCGCGTCGTGGGCTCCGAGCTCGTAGACACGTATACGGTGTGCTGGGGGCGCGGTGTCTGAAGCGGGGTGGGCCCCGGAACCCCGAGTCCGAGTTGGCGGGTCGAGGAGGCGTGCGGGCCCGGCAGCCCGGAGTTGGGGGGTAGAGGGGTCTGCCATTGCAGAAACCCGCGCCTTGCGTGGGATCCTGGGGGAGAGTGTCGGTCCCGCAGTCCGGAGGAGGGCTCTGGGGCGGGGTCTTGGGGGTTGGAGAAGGAGATTCGGCTGGAAGGAATCCGGGGCTAGTGGAGGCCTGGACTGGAGGGATGTCTAGGTGAGGCGGAATCCTAGGTCCTCCAGGCCTGCCAGGGAGCAGGCCTGAGAGAACTTGACGGGGTCTAGGAGAAAGGGGACTGCGAAGGGAAGCGCTGGGTGGATGCGATGGGGGAAGGAATCAGGATCCCAAAGTCGTGAAGGAGAGGAGGCAGGATTCTGAGCTGAGTACCCGGGATCACGGTGGAGATCTGCTGTTCCAAATGAGGGAGGAATCTAGGGGAGTCATGGCTTTGATAGGGCAGTAAGCCGCCCCCACAACTGCTAGCCTATGGAGGAGAGAAAAGACCGAAAAGGGTGATATTTCCAGACCGCGATGGGGTTGAGGTCCACTCGGGTCTGGGTGGGGTTTAATACCTGGCCTCTGAGTCTGGGGGTGCTGCCTGGTAAAACTTGCTGTGGGGTGGGGGCTCATTGAACACCTCCCAGTCTCCTGTTCTTTGTTCCCAAGAGGATGGGGAGTTGGTGGGAGCCTCGACCCTGCATGTGCCCCACCCCCTTGACCTCCTTCCTAGCCCCACTTCTTGAGATCCATTCCTCTAGCTCTTTTTCTTTTCCTGGGGATAGGGGGAGGGAGCTGCCAGGATGGAAGAGAGGCTGGGGGCGGATCCTGGAGCAATTGGCCGGCCCTGGAGACATGGCTGCTCCTGGGGGGTAGAGGCTTTTAGCTGTTATTTCCTCCTCCCCCTTCTGTGCTGCAGAGGAGCATGAAACTACCACCAGGGCTGGAAAATCAGCTGGAGGGTCATCTCCAAAAAGCTCTTCCTGTTTGGTGTTTTGCCTTTCCTTTGAATATATGGAGGGAAGGTAGTGACCCAGGCTAATTCTACTGATATAGGACCTCCAAGTGATATAAAGAAAATATAATTCCCAACCTGCTAGATGTCCAGTACACAAAGTTTGTGTTCCCCAAAATCAAAGAATGAAGCCTAAGGAACAACAGAGGTTAACATTAGGAAATTTTATTGAGGGAGAAGCAGCTACTGAGAAACAGAAGAGGGGGCCCAGGTGAGTTGCCCTGGATCCTACTTTTAAGAGGAAGTTTTACAGACCAAAATCATGAGGTAGGTACAAGATGGAATGAAGCTGTGATCAACCAGTAAGATTACAAGTATAGCTACTTAGGTAATATTGATCCAATGGGAAAGCAGATCATGTAGCAAGAGTGCATGGAAAGAATAAGGACCTTTTTTGGAAGAGATGAGTCAGAAGGTCCTGGTTACCCACCTGGGTGACTGATGTCTGTCTAGACTTTATTGGACCAGGGGATACCAGTTGTCTTAGTTATTTTTCTCTTTGCTGAGACAAAATATTCAACACCCAAAGTTAAAGGGGGAAAGTTTTATTTAGCTCACAGTTTGTAAAGGTTTTAATCCACAATCAGCTGGCTCCAAGGTAGGTTGGCTTGGCAGAGGGGTGTTGCAGAGAACTGTTCCTGGTACCCAAGGTACCAAAAGCAACAAGGGACCTTAACTGTGTCTTTCTGCCCCTTATATAGAATCCAGGCTACTGGGATTAGGACAGTGCCAAACCAATCAATGGACTGATTTAGTAATCATCTATCCTTAATCCTAACATTGCACTATGAATCAGTCACACACTCTAGATTCAGCTGCCTCTGGAAAAGCCCCACCTGTGACCACATGAAGCTTTTGGGGGGACATCTAGTCATAACACCAATTATAGTATATTGCTTATCCCTTGGGAGATATGTAGACCTGGTCCTTCCATCTTTATCTTGAAACCTGGCCTTCAATGGATGCACCTTCAGCCATAGTTGTAATGTGTTCTCATCTTCTGCATTGACTCCCTCAAGGGGCTAGTCCTGTCTGACTGCCTATAATATTTCTACATTAAAAAAAAAATTCTACCTAAATTAGCTGCCTATAATATTCCCTCCTCTGAAGAAGTACCCCTGACTGCCACAAGTGGGCAAAGGATAGAGATTATTCTGGCTACTTCTGGCTAAGGGGGGTCATAGTTGTGATTGGCAGGCAGAGGTGCTACACAGAGGGTCTGTCTAAAGGCCCAAGAGTTCTCACCTTGGGTAGGTGTATCGCATTAAGTCTGGAGGAGACAAGGCCAAAGAAGCAGTTTAGTATGCATGGGCCAGATAAATCAACAAGACTTTTATGAGTATGACCAACAAATGTTTCCACCAGGAAGAGCCAGTAGTAGCTGCCCACAAAGAGTAAGAAGAAGGACCAAGGAATTTCAGAATCTGACATGACATTAACCTGTCGTTTAATATCTTGAACAGTCATTGAGATATTAGAAGAATCAGAAATGTACATACAGTATTCAACTTTTACAGCTGCACAAGTACCCTCTTGTTAGAGTGTCTCATGCCATCTAATCTTGGAGGACAGCTTGCCTCATTAATTTTACTTCATGTAGGAGAGAGAGACTAGTCAAGGTATCACTTAAGGCCCAATGAGTATAGTCAGTCAAGGCCTTGATGTGTTGCATGATATCCTCTAATCCTAGGGAAGCAATAAAGATAGAGGCAAATGATCATACCAGTGAAACACACTTCTAGACCATCAGTGGCATAGACGGGGTAAGCCTGCAGGTTGGTTGATGCTTTTGACATTCCTCCCTTGTAACCATGCAAATCCCAGCATGCGTCTCCCTATCCATGCAGGGGGCAGCCAAGAACACAATTTGGTTCCACAGTACCAACAAGTGCCATTGGAGGCTTCCCATCTAATTCCAGGATGATTAAGCCAGTCTGTTGCAAAGCAGTCTTCAACCTATAAAGAGATGGTATATATAAACTACTTGGGGAGTGTCCATCCCAAGTATTTAGTAGAGTTAGACCAATGAGAATAAGAATGATTTCTTTGTTCCCAACATAAGGGGACCTTTCTACCAAGTTGTCCTATAGTTGGAGTTAACCACATACAGTCATACATATCTGAAAGTAGCTGTCTTTATACATATGATTGTTGGCTCTTATGGCAGGCCTCTTACTCTTACTTAATAGAGGTTCTACTAGAGTCTGTAGAGAGGGTTTAGTGGCATTTTTAGAAAAAAATTTGATTATTTCCAGGATCATTAAGGGTGTTGTTTGTAGGCCACTTAGTTACCTTACTGTGGGGTAAACTATGAACCACTGAACTTTTTCGTGTTTCAGCAGTGTTGTATTGTAGCTTATTCCAATCATCTCTTTGAAATGGGAATACCCACCCAGGAAGTCCTGATACACTTAAGAAGGGGAGCCACATACCCAATGAGATGTTTGTTGTAATGACTCTGCATATTCCTGTACCCACACTAGAAAGGAATTGCATTCTCCTTCAAGTGGTAATTACTAAAGTGCTAAGAGTAACATCTTAGTTTACTTATCTGAAGACTTTGCTTTCTTTTTGAAGAAGATTTTTAAGTCGTCTGTGGGTTCACAAGGATGTTCGGATGGTTGCTCACACTCAGTGACAGTTTCTGGTTCCCAGGGCTTGAGTCAGGTATGGTGAATCCAAGAGTCCAGTTCTGCTATCTTGACAGCTGATGGAGTTGGCAGGATCACCATGTATGGTCCTTCTCAAGTTGGTCCTAGGGAAGGAGATAATGAGGGCAGAGACTTCACCAGACCTGAATCCCTGGGGTAAAATACAGAATTTTCGTTTTCTTTAGGCTGGACTTCCATTACCTGTTGAAGAGTCTGTTAGAATTTAGCCAGTGAGGTGACATCTTTTAGGAAGGCATCTGTTTCTCTATTGAAGAGAATCGCTTCTTGGCCTTTTGGGTAAGATCAAGTGTAGTGTCTCTATTGAAGAGAAAATCATTAGTGAGAAAAAGGTGTCCATAAAGCATTTCAAATGGACCGAGGCCTTAAATTTGAGACGTATTTCTTAACTTTGATTAGAGCTGGAGGTGGTAAGTGAGGCCACTGTAGGTGAGTCTCCTGAGCCATTTTGCAAAGATGTCTCTTTAGGGTCTCATTTTCTGTACCTTTCCTGATGATTATGGTCTCCATGCACAGTGAAGGGGATAGTGAATGCCCAGTGCCTGAAAGACAGCCAATGTGACTATTGCTTTAAAAGAAGGCCCATTATCACTCTGTAAGCCCTTAGGAAGTTTGAATCTGGGGATGATTTCTAAGACCAAAACCTTTACCACCTCTTGTGCCTTTTCTGTTCTACAAGGAAAGACCTCAACCTAGTTTGTGAAAGCATCTACCTAGACCAGTAGGTATTGGAGCCCCTTACTCTTTGGCATACAAGTAAAATCAAGCTGCCAGTCTTCTCCAGGGTATTTGTCATGTATCTGTATACAATGGAGGAGCTATGGTCCAGTTAAGAGAATTGTTCTTATATGTTTTACCTGTCTGTTGTATTGTCTGAGAGTCCCTTTCCTGTGAATCATTTTGAGGCCGTCTGCTGAGTCTTGTCCCTTCCCAAGTGAAAGATTTGATGTAAAGTCTTAATACTTTTCCATTGACTAGTACTAGGAAGGAACAATTTACCATCATCTGACTGTAATCATCCTAATGGAAAGGACTAACATCTATGGGAGAGAGCCCATTTGATTTCTGACTCAGAATTCTTGACTTGAGTATGATCAAGGGAGGCCTGTAGGGGGCACCCTTGAGCAGCTGCTTATGCAGCTGTATCAGCCAGTTTATTACCTTGAGATACTTTGTCAGCTCCTTTTTGGTGTCCTCTACAGTGAATAACCACTACTTTGGAGGGCATATAGGCAGATGATGAAAGTTATAATACTTTGTGGGAGATCCATTGGTTGTCAGATAATTTTTGTTCTTTCTGTATGACTGCATGGGCATGTAACACGAGAATGGCATACTGTAAATCAGTATAAATACTGACTTTCTGTCCTTCACTGAGTTGTAAAGCCCTGGTCAGAGCTACGAGTTCTGCTAGCTAGGCACTAGTCCCAGGGGCAGGAAAGGAACTTTCAAGCATCTGATATAGAGTCACTATTGCACACTCTGCCTTTCTTGTCCCATTTTCCATGAAGGAACTGCCATCACAGAAGACAGTCAAATTAGGGTCAGTCAGGGGTGTGTCAAACAAGTTTTTTCTTGCAGTGTTTCATATGGAGAATTACCTGTTCATAGTCATGTCTTTCAGCCTCAATTTCCTCCTTTTCTATAGAAAGGTGGCAGAATTTAAGGAGGGATGTGTCTTTATTTGAATGACTGATCCTTCTAAAAGTAGAACCTGGTATTTAAGAAGTCAGTTGTCTGATAGCAGTAGGCTCCTTTCAGGAAAAAGAAGTCCTGCCACATTGTAAGGTGTATATATAATATGAGATCTTTGTCTAAATTCAACTTGGATGCCTCCAATACCAGGAGTGCCCAACCACAGCTCTAAGGCACAAAGGCCATCCCTTTGCTATCATGACTCAGGTACCCAAGCTGTTGGGCAGGTCCTCAGTCCTGCATAAGCACTCCCAAAGCCTTGCCCCACCTTTCATCAACGTACAGAACCTGTCGGCAGGCTCAGTACTGGGGCATTTAGAAGTGCTTGTTTAATCTTCTGGAACACAGTTTGGGAATCAGGTTCCCAGGTTAAAATATGGGTATCTTGCCCGGCGTGGTGGCGCACACCTTTAATCCCAGCACTCGGGAGGCTGAGGTAGGTGGAGCGTTGTGAGTTCGAGTCCGGCTTGGGCTACAACGTGAGTGCAAGGCCGGCCTGAACTACATAGTGCAACCCTACCTCAAAAAGCTAGGGCCGGGAGCTTGGCTCAGTGGCTTAAGTGCCTGCCTGACAGATGTGAGGTTGTGAGTTCGATCCTTGGTGCCACAAAAAATAAATAAATAAATAAATATAATATGGGTATCTGCCTTTTGGGCTTCCTTTATAAGCTGATAGAAGGGTCATGCAATCTCACCATACCCTGCTATCCAAAGGTGACAAAAACCTGTAATTCCTAGGAATCCATTTAGCTGTTTTAGGGTCTTGGGCTGCAGGAAGGAAAGTATTGGTTAAATTTTCTCTTCCCCCAGCCTTTGGGTTCCCTTAGATACAGTAAACCGTAAGTATTTTATCTCAGAGTTGCAAAGTTGTGCCTTAGGCCTAAAGACCTTATAACTTCTGTCTACTAGAAAATTCAGCAGGTACCTTGGCTAGAGAGCTCTTTTGAAGGCTATGTAATGGTATATCATTTATATATTGCAAGACCATGACTTGGAAAAATTCAAAACACACCAAGTCATGGGAAAGCACTTACCCAAAAAGATGAGGACTACCTTGAGGAGGAATAGTCAAAGTCAGTGGAGAAGCCTGGTCATGAGGATTTTCAAAGGCAAAAAGAAACTGAGTCTGTATGTAAAGGAATACAAAAGAAGGCATCTTTTAAATCTAACACTGCAGACCAACTGGCATCTTCTGGGATCTGAGAAAGGACTGTGTACAGGTTAGGTACCATCAGGTAGATTGGCACTGCTGTCTCATTTATCAATCCAAGGTCTTGTACCAGTCTCCATTCTCCATTGAGTTTTTGAGCTTCCAAGATTGGAGTGTGGCACAGGCTCTTACAATGTTCTAGTAGACCTTGTGCCCTTAAGTTACTGATTATAGGCAATAATTATTTGAGAGTATTATCTCTGATGAGGAAAATTAGTAGGAACTTTGAAATGTATTTGCACCAGGGCAGCTTTTACTGCTCTACCTATTCTACCTTTAGTTCCTGTCTCCATGAGGGGGAGGCAGCCCTCCTGACCATGGATATATATTAGAGTATTGAAGTAAAATAAGGTATCTCTCCCCAGGAGGGGAACAGAAATTTTGGCATAATTAAAAATGAGTGAAGAGAAAACTGTCCCAGTTACAGCCTAAAGGTTGTGAGAAATAGCGAGTTACTGCCTCCTCTGCTGCCTCCTCTACGGTGACTCCTTTCACTGAAGTATGATGGCTAGAAGGAAGGCTAGGGTTGAAAAGAAGGGCCTAGAGACATGCACCATTGTCAGCAGTAGGCTGCTTTCTTTTCCCTCAATAGTCATGATTACCCAGGGCTTCTGTGGAGATGATAGTCTGGCTAGAGGGAGAAGGCAGAGAGTGCAGTGCCCCAGACTCTTTCAGAATGCTGGACCCGCTGGCAAGATGGGTCTGGTTTCTGGGGCCTGCACCTCAGGGGGCAGTCTGACTTCCAGTGGTTACCTTTGTAATCAGGGCATGACTCAGGGAGCCTTTTGTTGTGAGGGCTCTTATCACCGTCCCTCCTAAGGTGGCCTGGCTTTTAGCAGTGGTAGCAGGTAAGTTTAATTGTCAAATTCTTCTTCTCTTTTTTTTTTTTTTTTTTTTTTTTGCGGCACCGGGGATTGAACTCACAACCTCATGCCTGCCAGACAGGCGCTTAAGCCACTGAGCCAAATTCCCAGCCCTAGTTTTTGAGGCAGGGTCGCACTATGTAGCTCAGGCTGGCCTTGAACTCACAATGCTCCTCCTACTTCAGCCTCCCGAGTGCTGGGATTAAAGGCGTGTCAAATTCTTCTTAAAGCCCCAAGAATCAGACTTAGAGTCTATTCCTTCGATGGCCACAACCAAGGCAGCCATTTTTTCTTGGTTTCTTTGTTCTCTCCCCTTGGCTTCTTCCTGGTCTCAATTATAAACTACTGAGGAGGCAATTCTCCCTAAAGTATCAAGTAAGCTATCTGGAGCAAAAGTGATCTTTTGTAGCTTTTTTTTAATAGCTGAGGGTGACTAGGTAATAAACTTGTCTTTAAGAATAATCTGTCCTATCAGATTCAGAGCCAAGAATGTATGTTTTATCCATGCTTCTTGTAAACAGTATAAGAAGGCAGAGGGTTTCTCATCTTTCTCTTCATGAATGGTTAACAATTTAAAATAATTGGAAGGCTTAGTTTTCATCCTTCTTATACTTTCAAGAATAGATGCCTGAAGATGTCACCTATTCCAGTCTCCTGTCTGGTTAGTAGACCAGTAAGGATGTTGCATAGGGTCTGCTTGGGCTCCAGTAGGAACCAGCTGTTCCCCTAGCTGCCTGTCTCCTGGCCTTCTAAGATTAACAATATGATATTCATCTCCAGATGTAATAGCAACTTGTAATGCTGCTTGTCTCTCATTAGAAGTCAGTGTTTGATTTAAAAGTGACATTACGTCTTTCCAGTGTAGTTCATAGGTCTAAGTAAGTTCCCTGAAGACCTCAGTGTTCTTACCAGGGTCATCTGAAAACTTTCCCAGATCTTGTTTGATTTGTTTGAGGTCACTGAGAGAAAAGAACACATGAACATAGGTAGTCCCATATTCACCATTTACTTCTGGTAAGGGGGTTGTCCTAGTTACTTTTCACTCGCTGCCGAGACAAAATACCTGACTCCCAAAATTAGGGAAGGAAAGGTTTATTCTTACAGTTTCTCGAGAGTTTCAATCCATTAGTTGGCTCCAAGATAACTTGGCATGGCGGGCCTGCCTTTCATGGCGGCTGCAAGCCACAAGGCGTGCTGGCGAGAGAGAGAGAGAGAGACAGAGAGACAGAGAGACAGAGAGAGACAGAGAGACAGAGAGAGAGAGACAGAGAGAGGCGGAAGCGGAACACCCACCTTTTCTTCCGCTGTATTCAGCTCCACCCCTGGGCGGGCACAGCGCTCACACTGTCAATCAACAAACCAATAACAAACCAATAACTCAGCCCCATCAAAATTATATGAGGACTTGGGGGTACACTGCATACCCAGTACAGGGGTACTGAACTTGAGGGGCTTGAACAAAATCAGCTAAGGGTAGATATAGCCCAGTAGAGGCTTCATTTATGGCTGACTTAGGAGCCTTACCCTTAGGATCCAAACAGCAAGTGGGGGAAGTAACTGTAGATGAGGGTTTGATTAAAGTTGGAAACCTCAAAAAATAAAATAAAATAAAGTTAAAAACCTCTGCAGGGTCCAAACCTAGTCCTCAGAATCCAAATGGCAAGTCAGGGGGAACCTCAGGCTGAGTGATAGTGGATGCATCCAGTTGTGCCTGAAGGGCCAGAGGTGTCTGGTTTTCCTGGCTTACATTTATATTTGGAGCACAAGTGAGGATTATCTCTTAATGCAAAGAAAGCCTGAAAATAAGGTAATTCTAGCCATTTTCCCTCCCTCTTATGGTACAATTCTAGTTGTGAAATAGTGTCATAAGCAGTACTTCCCTCTGCATTCCATTTTGCCTCTAGCGGGTAGGCAGGCCATATGCAGGCACAGAGAAATATTAAACAGCTCTTTCTCAATATGTGAGGGTCGAACAATTTCTAGTGCTTAAGAATACATTCCAAAGGAATAAGTGAATTCGACATTGAGTTTCGCCTATGCAACACAAGAGGAAAACAGGCATCCCTTTTAATCCCTGTATATCCTCTTAAGGTGTCCCCTGAGGTGACCTTCTCCGGAACAGATGACTGCAGAGTGACCAGAAGATAGGTCAGGTTGGACTGGCCACCCTTACTGACTAATACCCCTACTTTCCCCAGAAATTTACACTCCTAACTTCAGCAAGTGTTTCCAGAAGCACAAGCTACAATTGATTCCAGCTATAACAGTCATATTTTAAAAAGGAAGGATTGCTAGCAAAATTAAACCAATAATCAAGAGACCTTTCCAGTTTTTGAAAGAATGAGAATATCAGAGGGCAAGTTGGAAGTGGTTGGAGCACTTCCCAGCCTGCAAAAGAGATCCTTCTAGAGATAGTGTCAGGTAATGGCTTGGAGAAATCCTGTGCTGGCCCCTGGGGCAAAGAAGTCCATAAGATATGCGTGCTGTCTACGTAATCACCTAGGCAGTCCTCCTCAGGAGCAAGACAAGGCTAAATTTTACTCAAATTCCACTCTAAAATTTCTGCTCCATATCTGTGACACACTAATGAAGCTCACAGGTTAAAACTTACACTCCTTGTTCAGCAGCTGTCATTAGCAAAAATCTTTCCTTCTCTGACACACATAAATAATGAGAACAACACTTAGGAGGAGAAGGCAAGTGAGACAGGAGGCTGAGGATTCTCCACTACAGTAAATGTGCTTTGGTCCCTTAAATACTATGCTTGAGGAGATAGCTCCTTCTGGTCTCACCCAGAAGTTGGTTCTTTACACAGGGTCTTAGGTTTAGGCTCCCAAGGGGGACCGTTGCCCAGAGCACTTCAGCTGGCACGTGGCTTTCACGTGTGTTCTGGATGGCCAAAATTCTGTTACCTCATCTGATCCAGAGCAGCTGTTTTGTTGGGGATGGGGGACTTCTGCTTGTCTCCCTTTTCCACAAAGAACACCATTTTCTCCTTTTAGGTTTATGTCATCCAGGTTACTGATGGCAGCCATGAGTGGACCGTCAAGCACCGTTACAGTGACTTCCATGACCTACATGAAAAGGTAACTTAGGGTCTGTGACAAGGTTTGGGAATTTGGAGGCCAGGTTCCCGCTGTGCCACACCTTACCCTTTTAGGGCAAAAGCAGTTTCATGTGTGTTGTTTACTATGATAAACCAGTTTATTAATGTAATTGGTGGGAAAACTGGTAGATCCTAGGAATTTAACTCCAGGTTGAGGTGGTCTGCAGGGAACATATTTGAATTTTTTTTTATTTTATTTTTAATTTTTATTTTTATTTTTTTTTGTGGTACCAGGGAGCGAACTCACAACCTCACACCTGCCAGACAGGCGTTTAAGCCACTGAACCAAACTCCCGGCCCTGAATTTTGATTTTCATATTTGAATTTTGAATTCTGATTGCCAGTCCCATATTAGACAGTTTCCCGGGGAGGGACAAGTTTGAACTCGTTTGACCTAATGTAGGTGTCCAGAGCCTGTTCTTTAATATCTGGCTATGATTCCATTTCTTCCGTTGCTTTTGGAGAGCTGCCTTTCTCTAGGTCATTGGCAGTGAGAGTGCTTTAAAGACGCTCTTGCTGCCTTGATTGGTTTTCATTTTGGTTTGAAAGGATGGCCTTTTTTTAAAGCTCAAAGTTTTGCTTCTCCAAGGTCTCCAGATGAAATTCCTCATCTGGTATTGCGTTGGTATTTCTAAAACTAATTGGGTTTGCAGAAGCCTATCCCAGGTGCTCTAGTTGGGTCACTAATACTCCTGCACTGCTGCTGTGAAACTTGTAACAAGTGCCTTCCTTCAGCTTCTCACTTTGATTTGCCCAAGCACAGAGCTTCTTAATCTGTGATTGATAATGCTTGTGTTTTCTCACAGCTTGTTGCAGAGAAAAAGATTGATAAAAATCTACTTCCACCCAAAAAGATAATTGGGAAAAACTCAAGAAGCTTGGTGGAAAAGAGAGAGAAGGACTTGGAAGTGTACCTCCAGACTCTGCTGGCTTCCTTCCCTGGCGTGGCCCCCAGAGTGCTGGCCCACTTCTTGCATTTTCACTTCTATGTAAGTTCCTCTTGGGGTTCTTGCCTTTTCCTGGACCCCCTTCACTGCTAGAGCTAGAGGCAGCAAACCATTGTAGACCTCAGCTTTGGGGAGAGGTAGTTTGGAGTTTGACCTTGATGCTACAAGATGGAGGAACATCACTCTGGAGTGTGAGCAGAAGCACATTCTTTGGCAGATTCTCTTCAATAAGACTGACTAGCCACAGAGAGGTTTTCCTCTACCACAATAGTTTGTTCAGAAAAAATGGCCTGTGGGTGTTTTTGAACTCCATTTTCATCAAAATGAGTGAAGATGGATTAGGGACAGCTGACAGCTGGCCTGCACTATCTTCGAGTTGTTGGTTCACAGCTTGAGACTAATTAAAGGATGGGGTGGAATCTTGGGGCATATCATCCCAAGGGCCTGCACTGCCAGGTGCTGAGGCTGATGGTAGATGCCTTCCTACGATGGAGTATGTCATAGAGCAGCTCTGCCCTCCCCTCTGGGTGGGAACAGTCATGGGCTGCTGCTGACAGAACAAGTCGTCAGGCTTCAAGAAGGGCATTTTATACTCAAAAGGAATCTCCCAGCCCTTGTATAATGGGCAATTTCTGTAATGTCTTCCCCCTTTTTTAGGTTCACCTTGTGTGAATCCACTAGATGTGCTTTATCATAATGTCCAACAGTGTTTCTTTAAATGCTTCTCCTTTAGACTCTTAAAACAGTCTGCCATCAAAGAGTTTGGATGTGTAATTTGCGATGCCTTAGAAAAATAAGCACAAAATAAACTTTTTAGTGAAACTCTCAAAATAAAATTTAAAAAAATGACTAAGGATGCAAAAAAACAATTGCAGTTTGAAGCCAAAACAAGCAGCTAGAATTTATTCCAAAGAAGAATTGTGCTGCTGCAAAAAGGATATATGAATAAAGGTAGTCATGCCAGAATTTATAGCAAGATACTGAAGACAATCCAAAAATCCAGTGGGAGGAGGTTAAGAAAAATAAAGGGTACAGCAATGCAATTGGCTATGATGCTGTTGCGAAAATGCTGGCATAGCTGTGCATTTGTTAACATGGGGAAATTGTTAAAGGAAATGAATAAGTCATAAAACAGTTCATAAACGAGGGTTCTGTTTTATAAGAAAGTTTATATGAATATATTTATCTAGGAAAGTTCTCGAAGGTTATACATTAAAATGCTAAGAACAGTTTTCTTTGGGCAATAGATTTTCAGATAACTTAAATTTAATTATTTTTCCCTTGATGTGATGAAGATAGGAAAGAATCCCCTCCCCTTTCAGTCTTATCTTGTAGAAAGGGACATATAGGTCACGGTTATAAAGGCTCAAACATTTAAAATCAGCTTTCTAGAAGTGATTGTAGAGTAAAACAGCAGAACCGTTCTTGGAGCACAAAATGCAGTCTAGAGACTTGGAATTTGGTGATGGTGCTAGCCTCAGGTCACCAAGTGGAAAAATGGTGACTTTACAGCCAGGATATGTTATATGCTTTAGATTTTATTTAGCTTATACTTGTAGCATATGTGATAAACAACACGTTAGTGTTAAAAGTTGTTTTGTTTTTTGTTTTGAGACAGGGTCTTACTTTGTAGTTCAGGCTGGACTTAGACTCACTGTGTACCCCAGGCAGGCCTTGAACTTGCAGCTCTGCCTCAGTCTCCTGAGTGCTGAAATTACAGATAGGCAGCACCATACCTGGTTGCAAGGAGGTTTTTTTGGTGGCAGGGTGGGTACCGGAAATCAAACTCAGGATCTTGCACTTACTAGGCAGGCACTGTGCCACTGAGCTAAATCCCCAGTCCTGCAAACTGTATTTTGCTTTTTTTTCTTTTCTTTTTTTTTTTTTTTTGTACCAGGAATTGAATTCAGAACCTCATGCTTGCCAGGCAGATATTATGCCACTGAGCTATATCCCTGGCCTTACATTTTCTTACGTGAAAAAAATTCACATTCCTCATGTAAGTCTTACAGATAAACTTCTCTAGTTAGTATTTTAGAAAATTTTGTCCACTTAAGGATAAAACATGATGAGCAGCCCTTTGAAAGTATAATTCATATTTATTTATTTTTACAGCACTGGGAACTGTACACAGGTCCTTTGTACTGAGCTACATCCCCAGCCTTTTCAAATTTTTAATTCATTATAGTATATTTTATAATTGTTCTATCTTAGTATTAGTTGTGGTTAATCTCTTACTAAGCCTAATTTATAGATGAAACTTTATCGTGAGTCTGTATATATGGAAAAAAACAGCATATATCGTTCCATCGCATCTGCAGTTTCACATATCTACTAGAGGTCCTGCAACATATGCCTCATGGGTGAGAAGGGACTTGTGTACAGCTTTGTATTTATCCATTTTTCAGTTGTTGGACACTTGGGTTGTCTCCACTTAGGGGTTATGAGTAGTGCTGCCTGAACACTTGTGCACAGTAGTCCCTCTTTATCCATGGAGGATACTTCCTAGCACCGAGGATGGTACCGAGCCCTCTGGGTACTCTTGTATTTTCTTTACATTTAAGTTCATTGCCTTCTCTGTCTTTTTTTTTTTTTTTTTTTTTTTTGGGGCACCAGGGATTGAACTCACAGCCTCGCGCCTGCCAGGACAGGCGCTTAAGCCACTGAGCCAAACTCCCAGCCCTGGTTTTTTGAGGCAGGGTCGCACTATGTAGCTCAGGCCGGCCTTGCACTCGCGTTGTAGCCCAAGCCGGCCTCGAACTCACAACGCCCCGCCTACCTCAGCCTCCCGAGTGCTGGGATTAAAGGCGTGCGCCACCACGCCCGGCGTGCCTTCTCTGTGTTAACTAAGTACTTACACACTATGGTGGTTAACTTTTGCAGTTTAAGGTGCGATAATAGAATTAGCAGGAATTAAGCTGGATGTGTGGGGCACACCTTTAATCCCAGCACTCGGGAGGCTGAGGCAAGAGGATCCTTGTGAGTTCGAGACCAGCCTGAGCTACACAGTGAGTTCAAGTACAGCCCAAACTGCTTTGAGACCTTGTCTCAAAAAATAAGGCCGGGGATTTAGCTCGGTGGCTTAAGCACCTGCCCAGCAGGCGCAAAGTTGTAAGTTCAATCCCTGGTACCAAAAAAAAAAAAAAAAAGAATTAGCATGAATTTCTTTTTCCTTCTTCATAATTTCACAGATAGAAGATTCATTTTTTACTGTATATCAGCAATTTCTTCCTATCATTGTTTTCTCATAAAATGGAAAACTTTCATCTTTTCACTTAAGCAGGCGCTTTAAGCCTTCTCTTTGGCTTATCCAAATTGACATCATCAGTCCTGCACTTTGAGACTATTATTGAGTAAAATAAGGATTTCTTAAATACCAGCACCTCAAGACTGTGATAAGGCAGATACTGTGTCACCTGTGTGCAATGTCGCTGCACTGAATGAGGCCCAGTTTATGTCTCAGGAGTGACAGCAGAATGGCATTAGATTTTATCATTATACTCACAGTGGCAGACAATTTAAATTTATGATCTGTTTATTGTTGGAATTTTCTGTTTAATAATTTCAGGCTGTTTCAAGTGTCTATAGGTGGCTGAAAGCCAGAAAATGAAACCGGACAAGGGGGGAATGTAAAGTTATATTTTTATATCTGTTAGAAGCTGGGTCATATAGGAACTCTGTTTTGACTTTTTGAGGAACTGCCAAATTGTTTTTTTAAATTTTATTTTAAAGAGAAAAAAATAAATTCTTTTTTTTTAAATTTTATTTTAAAGAGAAAAAAATAAAAACAATGGTACAGAATTTCAAAACAAGATAATGGGAAATTAACAATGGTTAGTATATTTCACATTGTCATCTTCAGAATAATTGCTCAGATTACAAGACATAGGCCTGCAAAATTGATCAAACAGTATAAGCACAAACCGTTCTTTTCAACAAACTAAAACAAATTAGTAGTATAATTATCTTAGCTGTCTTGTGTATATGTGTGTGCGTGTGTGTGTGTGTGTACACATTTATGTGTTCTTTCCAGTCTTTTTCTCCTTTCCCCCATCCCAATTGTTCTTTCGTTTTGAGCAGTTTCTTCCCTATCACAGTGTCTGTTGTACATTCTGGGTATTATTAACTCTTCGAATTTCTTACCCTAGAGAGACTATACGATGTTTACACACGCAACACTGATTTATTTCACTTATGAGTATGGTCTCTAGTTGCATCCATTTACCTATAAAAGCCTTGAGTTTATCCTACTTTATATCTGAGTAGTACTCCATTGTATAAAAAGACTACATCTTTTTTTATCCATTCCTCAGTTGATGGGCATTTGGGTTGTTTCCAAGATTTGGCTATTACAAATTGTGCTGCCAGAAATGTTGGTGCACCTATATCGCTGTGGTGTGATGTTTTTAATTCTTCTGGGAAGATACCCAGAAGGGGAATAGCCGGGTTGAATGGGACCTCCAATCCTAGTTTTTTGACAAATCTTCATACTGATTTCCACAGTGGTTGCACCAGCCTACACTCCCACCACTGGTGGAGAAGGGTTCCTTTTTCTCCATGCAGCCCTGCCAGTATTTGTTATTGGTTGATTTCTTGATAATAACCATTCTTTCTGGAGTGAGGTGGAATCTCAATGTTGTTTTAATTTGTATTTCTCAAATGACCAATGATGTTGAACATTTTTTCGTATATTTATTTGCTGTTCGTATTTCTTCATCTGAAAAGTACGTATTAATGTCAGATGCCCCTTTTTCGATTGAGTCTTTGAATTCAGCGGGCCCTGTTTTTTTCAGGTCTTTGTACATTCCAGATAGAAGTCCTTTGAGGGACAGTTGACTAAATTTTTTTCCCACTCTGTGGGTTGTCTTTTTCACTCTGTTGTTGATTTCTTTTGATGTGCAAAAACTTTTTAATGAGATGAGATCCCAGTTCTTTGAAGTTTGGTTTTTGTTCATAAATTCTCTGCCTACTGCCTACACCTATGTCTTCAAGATTTCTACCTACTTTTTCTTCCAGGAGACTTAGGGTTCCAGATTGTTTTTCAAGTTGCTGTGCTTTTGCTACCTGCTGTATGTAGGTTCTGATTTGTGTACATCCTCATATCCTTGCTGACATTTATTCTTTTTTTTTTTTTTTTTTTTTTTTTTTTTTTTTTTTTTTTTTTTTTTTTTTTTTTTTTTTTTTTTTTTTCTTTTGCTAAATCCTAGCCATCCCCTGAGTGAGAAGTGGTATACAGTTTCTCATCGTGGTTTTGGTTTGCATTTTCACAATGACTAATGAAGTTGAGCCTCTTTTCATGTGCTTATTGGCCATTTGTCTTCTTTGGAGAAATGTATTCAAATCATTTGTCCTTGTAAACATCAGGTTGTTTTTCTTTTTTTTTTTTTTTTTGTCTGTCTTTTTGAGACAGGGTCTCACTGTGCTGTTCAGGCTGGCCTTGAGAGTTTACTGTGTAGCCCAGGCTGGTCTCGAATTTCAGCAATCCTCCTACTTCAGCCTCCAGAGTGCTGGGATTACAGGTGTGTGCCACCTCACCTGGCTTAGGTTGTTTTTCTTTTTTGTGGAGTTCTAAGAGTTCTTTCTAAATTTCTATTCTAAATGCTAGAGCCTTACCAGAAAGATGATATGCAAGTAAAATGATTCCTCCCATTCATTTTTTTTTTTGTTGTTGTTGTTGTTGTTGTTTTTTGGTGTTTTTTTTGAGATGGAATCCTGCTATGTTGCTCAACCCAGCCTTGAACTCACAATCCTCCCACTTATCCTCCCCAGCTGCTGGAATTATAGGTGTGTGTCACCATGCCTGGCCTTATACATATTTTCTTTTAGGAGTTTTGAGTTGTAGTTTTTGTGTGTGTGTGTGTGTGTGTGATACTACAGACTGAACCCAGGGCCGTTTCACTGAATGACATACCCACCCTTCTTATTTTTTACTTTGGGACAGTCTCATGGAGTCACTAAATTGCTCAAGCTGGGCTGGAACTTGTGATCCTCCTGCCTCAGCATTCCAGAACATTGGGATTACAGGTGTCACCACACCTAGCTAGCTTTTATGTTTAGATCTTTGATCTATTTTGAGTTAATTTTTATATATGGTTCAAGGCAGGAGTCCAACTTGGTTCTTTTGTGGTATGGATTTTAAGAAAAGGAAAGACAGCACCACTTAACCTTCCTAGCCAGCTCTGAGATGGGAAATTCAGCCTGTGTTTGTTATCTCTCTGGGTACCTGTACCGTGATCTTGGGCCTGTGGCAGTAGACTCCATCCTAGAACTCCTAGAGTAGAAGTTTTCATTTTCAGTGGAATAGAATCCTACAGAGAATTCCAGCAAGTCATTTTAGGGGACAGGACAGTGGTCTTAGAATCAGGCAGAACTGAATTTATCTTTTTCTGGGCCCCAGTCTCTCTTCTTGATGTACTGAAGGGCCTTTTGAGGACTGCAGGAGACCACGTAGTGAAGGTCTACAGCAGTAGTGGCAAACCTAAGGCACATGTGCCACAGTGACTGTTGGTGTCATTGAAAACTCTTAAAAGATTCGCCACCAAGGGTCTAGGGTTTAGAAGAGTTGGGTTTAGGTTCAGAGTTTTCCACATGCCTTCCAGCTATTACTATCTGTCCTAGCAAAGGAAGACACTTGGATCTCTTGAATGTGTCATTTTCTTTGTTTTGTTTTGACTTTTTTTTCCAAATCCATTTTATTTCAAGAATAGAAAGAAAGAAAACAAAAAGCAGAAAAAAAACTGCAACAAAATTTCAAAACGCATCAACCAGGAGGCAATAATGTTATATACATTGCACATTGTCATCCCCAAATCATTCACCCAGAGCACAAGACATCTGCATTCAATTGTCAAAACAATATCAGCACAAATCTTTTCAGGGAACTCAGAGAAATCATAATATAACTATCTTAACTATTCTTTTTCTGTACATATATATATACGTACACATATACATGTTTTTTCTTTCAGCTTCTCACACTAATGAAACAATACGATGTTTGCACATGTGTGTCTTATTTATTTCACTAATGAGTATGTTCTCAAGTTGCGCCCATTTACCTGTAAAAGTCTCCAGTTTATCCTTCTTTATGGCTGAGTAATACTCCGTTGTATAAAAAGACCACATCTTTTTTATCCATTCCTCAGTCAGTGGACATTTAGGTTGTTTCCAAGATCTGGCTATTATAACCTGTGCTGCTATGTACATGGGTGCACATATATCACTGTGGTATGATGTTTTTAATCCTTTTGGGAAGATAACCAGAAGGGGAATAGCTGGGTTGAATGGGACCGCCAATCCTAGTTTTTTGAGGAATCTCCATACTGATTTCCACAGTGGTTGCACCAGTCTGCATCCCCACCAACAGTGGAGAAGGGTTCCTTTTCCCCACAGCCCCTCCAGCATTTGTTATTGGTTGATTTTTTGATAGTAGTCATTCTTTCTGGGGTGAGGTGAAATCTCAGTGTTATTTTAAGTTGCGTCTCTTGAATGACCAATGATGTTGAACATTTTTTCATGTACTTGTTTGCTGTCCATATTTCTTCATCTGAGAAGTTTGTATTCATCTCAAATGCCCATTTTTGGACTGGATCTTTAAATCTGGGAGGACTGATATGTTTGAGTTCTTTTATTTGTCCTTGATAGTAATGCTTTTTCTGAGATACAGCTGGCATACATTTTCTCCCACATTGTGGGTTGTCTTGTCACTCTGTTGGTGGTTTGTCTTGCTGTACAAAAACTTTTCAGTAGGGTGAGATCCCAGTTGTTGATTCTTTGTGACAGCTGCTGTGCAATCAGGTTTTATTCATAAAGTCTTTGCCTACACTAATGTCTTCAAGAGTTTTACCTACTCTGTCTTCTAGCAGATTTAATGTTTTTGTTCTAATATTTAGATCTTTGACCCATTCTTATTTTAGCTTAGTACATGGTGAAAGCTAGGGGTCCAGTTTTGATCTTCAGCATGTGTAGAGCCAGTTTTTCCAGCACCATTTATTGAAGAGGTTATCTTCCAGTGAATGTGTTTGGCACCTTTGTCAAAGATAAGGTGGCTTAGTGTGTCTGGAGTTGTTAGTGTGTCTGGAGTTGTTTCTGCATCTTCTAATCTGTTACATTGATCTTCGGGTCTGTTTTTTTGCCAGTACCACACTTTTTATCACAGTAGCTTTGTGTATAATTTTAGGTCAGGAATGGTGATGCCCCCTGTCTTGCCTTTGTTGCCCAGGATCGCCTTTGCTATTCTAGGTCTTTTCTGGTTCCAGATGAATTTTAAGATTGTTTTCTCTAATTTTGTGAGATACGCTATTGGAATTTTGATTGGGATTCAATTGAATCTGTATAACAGTTTTGGAAGTATGACCATTTTCACTGTATTCGTTCTTCTTACCCAAGAGTATGGGATATCTCTCCATTTTCTGTTTTTGTTTTTTTGTTTGTTTGTTTGTTTGTTTGGTTTCTTTTGTGGCACCAGGGATTGAACTCACAACCTCACACCTGTCAGACAGGCGCTTAAGTCACTGAGCCAAACTCCTGGCTCTCTCCATTTTCTAATATCTTCTTCAATCTCCTTTTTCATAATTCTGTAGTTTTCAATGTAGAGGTCTTTTACCTCCTTTTTTAGATTGACTCTTAGGTATTTCATTGTTTTGGATGCTATTGTAAAAGGTATTGTTTCCCTGATTTCTCTCTCAGTGAGTTTGTTATTCATATACAGGAAGGCTATTGATTTTTGAGTGTTGACTTGGTAACCAGCTATGCTACTGAATTTGCTTAGTAAATCTAGACTTCTTTTGGTGGAGTTTTTGGGATCTTCTAAGTAGAGTATCATGTCATCTGTTTAACTTCTTCCTTCCCTATCTTTATTCCTTTATTTCTTTCTCTTGTCAAATTGCTCCAGCTAAGCCGGGCGTGGTGGCACACGCCTTTAATCCCAGCACTCGGGAGGCTGAGGTAGGAGGAGCGTTGTGAGCTCGAGGCTGGCTTGGGCTACAGTGCGAGCAAGGCTGGCCTGAGCTACATAGTGCGACCCTGCCTCAAAAAACTAGGGCCAGGAGTTTGGCTCAGTGGCTTAAGTGCCTGTCTGGCAGGTATGAGGTAGTGAGTTTGATCCCTGGTGCTGCAAAAAAAAAAAAAAAAAATTGCTCCAGCTAAAGTTTCCAGGACTATGTTGAATAAGAGTGGAAACAGTGGACACCCTTGTCTTGTTCTTGATTTTAGAATGAAAGCTTTCAGTTTTTGTCCATTTAGTGTGATGTTGGCTGTTGGTTTGTCATAGATGGCTTTTATCAGATTGAGATAAAGACCATCTATTCCAATTTTCTGTAGGGTTTTTATGAATGGGTGCTGGACTTTGTCAGAAGCTTTTTCTGCATCTATTGAGATGATCATAATTTTTGTCCTTGGCTCTGTTAATGTGTGTTATATTTATGGATTTACATATGTTGAACCTTCCCTGCATCCCTGGGGTGAATCCCACTTGATAGTGATGTGCAATCTTCTTGACAATTTTCTGCAGTCTGTTTACCAGCATCTGTCTTATTGAGGACTTTTGCAGCAATGTTCATTAGGGAAATTGACCTGTAATTCTCTTTCTTAGTTGGGTCCTTCTCTGGTTTTGATATCAGAGTAATGCTTGCTCCCAGGAATGAATTTGGAAGTATTGCTTCCCTTTCAATTTCATCAAAGTGTTTTTACTTTTTGAGATAGGATCTTTCTATATAGCAGAGACTTGCCTTGATCTTGCTATAAAGCCCAGGCTGTCCTCAAACTTGAGGTCTTCCTGCCTCAGCCTCCTGAGTGTTGGAATTATGGGCATGTGCCATCACACCCAGCTTCTTTTTCTCATTTTAGAGCCATTTGACCAGAACAAGGATGCTTTTCAAAATTTGAAACTGTGATGGAATTGTTACCCTCTCCATGTTGGCTGTAGCATCCAGTTTATTTTCACAATTTGTTTTACTTGCAAAGGACCAAGGTCATGAAGAATAACAGATTTATTTTCAGCTTACAGTCTTGGCACTCTCTTATTAAAGTTTAGGTTTGAATTCCTTAGTGGGGAATCTGCCTAAAGCAGAATCACCCAGAATATGCCTGACTTCAGCCAGCCTGCTTTATCACCAATATAAAAGAAATTAGACAAGGATGCCTAATCCTTAGAATGTGTGTGCAGCCACATTTGGTGTTGGCCTTCGGAATATGTAAGTGATTTCCTAGTTAATGCCCCATTGATAAGCACCATCCTAGCACAAGCTAAGCAGAAGTCAGGATTTCATTGAGCATAAGCACATATATCTGCAGATTCTTAACTACTTTTCTCTTGTTGCTGAGACAAAATACCTGACACCCAAAATTAAGGAAGGAAAGGTTTATTTAGCTCACAGTTTGTGGAGGTTTCAGTTCATAATCAGCTGGCTGAAAGGCAGGGTGTTGTGGCACAGGAACAACAGCTTATGGCTTTGTGAGACAGCAAAAAGAGCAAGAGCAAAAAGCCCGGGAGAGCAAGATTTTTCCTCCCTCATGTTGTTAGCTTGCTACCCGCCAGGCCCTCCATCCCCACCCTCAGCAGGTGTAGCACTCACACCATCTCCATGCCCTCCTCTTGCACAGGATGAGGATGTTTACCAAGTGAGGACTCTGGCTCCCTGCTGAGTATGTTAAACTTCTCAAGTTGACACAATGTATCAATCATTATAGGGATACACTTGGTTATGGGGTTCTCTGCCCAGACATGCTCAGTCAGAATCTAAATCAGAGCTGACTCAGACATTTGTGTCACCCAGAGCGCAAACTTCTTCCCAGCTCAGGGAGTAGCTCAGTGCTAAAGTACTTTCCTAGCATGCACAAGGCCTTGGGCAGGAGAAGAGAAAAAATATCTTCACTTGAGGCTGCTCACAAACATACAATGCTGATAGGCAGGAAGTGCGGCTGATCAGTAGGTCCCATAGGGCATTTAGGGGAGTGAGTGTTTTAAAATACCCTATAACTAATGTTACTTTTTTTCCCCACAGTACTGGGATTTGAACCCATGGTCTCACACATGCTAGGCGAGTACTCTACCACTGTGCTGCATCCTCAGCCCGTTTTAATTTTATTTTGAGACAATTCTCTGTTGCTCAGATTGGGCTTGAACTTGCAGCCTTCCTACCTCATCCTCCTGAATAGCTGGGAGACATCTGTCACCGTCCTCAGTTGTAATGTCTGTTTTAATTTAAAATTTTTCTTGTTTTCTCCATAGTGAGTTCAAGAGTAGTCTGAACTATTGAGCAAGACCCTATCATCAAAAAATTTTTTGTCTTGTTTTAATTTAAAATTTTATTGAGGGTTTTTGGTTTTTTTGAGACAGTCTTACAGTGTAGTGCAGTCTGGTCTTGAACTCATGGCAGTCCTCCTGCCTCAGTCTCTTGAGTACTGTGATTACTGGCCAATAGTTTGTTTTTTTGTTTTCTTTTAATTAGCTTTGACTCAGACATTTGTGTCACCCTAAAACACTTCAGATCCTTTCAGCACCCATGGAGTGGGGCATGTGGAAACCGACCGTCCTCACAGGTGATTTCCCTGGGAGTGTCAGCAAGAGCTGAGGACCAAGGGCTACAAGACCCCTCTCTCTTTCTGGTCTAGAGAGGTGTGATTCTGCCCAGCCTTGCCCACAGGCCCACAGTTTAACCAGGGCCGGCCAGTGCCCTAGGTCAGCAGGCTGAGGCTTGTCTGCTATCTCTGTTTCAGGCACCCTCCAAAGGTGAAGGTCAGCCTGGGAAGCCAAGTAGAAAGTGCAGCAACAGCGTGTACTTCCTGTGCCCCCGAGAGCAGGGAGAAAAATACTTTGCTCTTGAGATGCCTCAGAAGTGAAAGTATGGTCTTGCCTTGGCACTGTGAGGAGCAGAGTGAGGCAGAGACCACTTAACAGGCTTTTGCAACAGCAGCAAGGCTTACGGTTTAATACCTGGGTGCAGGCAGGCAGAGAGTGATAAGGCTGTCTGGGGAAACAGGGAAGCGGGCATTTATAAGGATTGAAAGAAGGCAAGGGACACGCGTCAGGAAGATCTTAGTAAACATCAGTGGTCAGAGTTCTCTGGCAGTCTTGCACCTCCGCGGGCAAAGTTATTGAGGCCTCTGGTGTAATTTTGGGGTGTCTCCACGTGTCTCAAGACCTCAAGATCCCATGCCCTGTCGTACCTCTTTTACTCTCAGCTGAGAACAGTGCCTCTGCTGGCAGACAGGTCGAGTGCTCGGAGGGTCGAGTCGTATTCGAGCTTTACAGGCACAAGCCCATGGCTCTCACTGTCTCAGCTTTCTGTGTCTTCTGAAAATTTTGTCCCTGTCTGTTTTACAGGGCCGGCATTCAGGGTGATTCTTTCTCCTTGTTATTTCTGAACTGACACTATTTGCTGTGGGACATGAAGGTTGTTCCTGCTGATGGGGAGGCAGGAAGCCCTGTTCCTGCAAGAGGCCTCCGAGAGCCCTGTGTATTGACAGTGCCTGAAAGGCCTTGGGGCTGCTGTTGGAGAATTGGCTGCTCCTGGGGCATCTCAGAGTCAGGCAGTTTGACTTCAGGGAGAATTTGTAGACAGTTTGGTCCCCAAAACTATTTACATTGATCATTCCATGCTCTTCCCAACCTTGAGGTCTTCACAGTTGCCAGGGTAAACAAATTAATTTAGGAGGTTGGATGATACTGATGTTACCCTTTAGAGTGAGCCCATAGTCTTTCACATCTAACTAGAACCCAGTTCTTCTGCTGGCCCCTGTACATTTGACCCTGCACCCTGCCAGAAAGGAGCAGAAGGAAATTAGGGGAATACTTTTGTAATCTTAGGTTAGAGGAAGAGGCCCTGCAAGTCACAAAGGAAAAGAATTACAGATTAAACAATGTGAAAATAAAGAACCTCAGTATGTGAGGAAAACTACCTTGAACAAAAGTAAAAAGCAGGCTGAGGGGGAGTGTACATTTGTAGTACATTAACAACCATTAAAGTAGCCAGTTGTATAAAAGAGATGAGAAAGAGAAAAAAACAGCCAGAGAGGAAAAACAGGACAAAGGACACCCCGTTGCCTTTTAAGTCCCATAAATGTGTGAATTGCATGTCCTGGTGACAGTGCTGTTCCTGAGTTAATGAGGGTGATTGGACTTGATTACAAAAAGGTGTTTTGGCTACCGTCTGTCAGTCTGTTAAACTCTTACCTGTGGGACGTGGGGCTGTGGGCTTTGCGGAGCCCTGGTGACTCCACGGGACCCACTGCACTTCCAAGCCAGTTGGTTGTATACAGAAAAGCCCACGCCCGAGTACTTGGCTATAACCCTGCTAGTCTCTGCTATGTAAAATGGAAGGGTCGTGGCACCTCCCTGCCTGTGTTTACTTGTCTGTGTGACAAGGCTCAAATAGCAGCTTCCTGCTGTAGGGTGCCGGCAGGAGTCAGGGAGCCAGCACGCGTAAGTGCTCAGGTGTTGCCCAGCGCGAGTTAGAGCCCAGCGCGCCCGTGGCCGTGTGACTGGAGGTTACCCTTGTCATGCCTCTTTCGCTGCATTGCTGGAGAAGGAAACCCTCTCCCGCCTCTCGCTAGTGACTCTGGGGCTGGGTGGTTTTGTTGTGAAATGGCGATTTTCAGGGAGAGTTGGCTCTAGGAGGTCCTTCAGCCCAATGAGGTAATGGGGACCACTTTTCCAAAAAAGAAAAAAAACAGGATTTTTTCTAACCCTAACCCTAATGCTAACCCATTCCAGTTCCAGTGTTAGTCCGGTTTCCCTGCTTTTGAGATCTTTCAGGTATCTGTATAACTGGAAATACTTAGTTTCCCTTTTTATGCTCCTTGCTTTGTTATAAGTTTACACCCTCCTTTTAGTTTGTTTGCTCTGAAGAGCAGGAGTCCAGGCATGCGTCCTGGACAGCTAATAACATAGCCCCACAGAATTGTAAACTTTCAGGAGCTGGGTGAGGTGGCGCACGCCTATAATCTCAACACTGGGAAGACAGAGGCAGGAGGATCTCTGCGAGTTCAAGGCTAGCCAGAACTACATGGGGAAACCCTGGCTCAAAAAAACAAAAACAAGACAAAACAATTTTTGTAAATGTAGCGTTGTTGTGATTTTTTTTAGCAGTATTTTTTGTGATTTGATTGGATAGTGCTCGAGAGTGGACTGTGCAGGCGACAGCAGAAAGCCGTGCCTTGGAGGGCGCCCTGCAGTGCAAACTCTGCCTGCACCACCGTGAGCAAGTCAGTTGATTCAAAACCCACGTGTATCAGGTGTTCCTTGTACTTACGGGACTTGGCAAGTAAAACACAAGGGATTTCCAGTAATAGTATTTCAGCCTGCCTTTATTGTTATTAAACAGACGTGTAAGTTTTCTTATTTATTTACTAAACTTGAACTTGTTTTGTTTCATAAAATAGTTTAATAGCCGGATGTGATGGGTCACACCTGTAATCTGTACTCGGGTAGCTGAGACAGGAGGACTGTTGTGACTTCAAGGCCAGCCTGGACTGCATAGCACGACCCTGTCTCAAAAAACAAAAAAATAGTTTTATAAATTTTTCTTTTTGTGAGTACCAGGGAGTGAACTCACAACCTTATGCCTGCCAAGCAGGCACTTAAGTCACTGAGCCAAATTCCCAGCCCTGTTTTTTTTGAGGCAGAGTCGCACTATGTAGTTCAGGCCGGCCTTGCTCACGTTGTAGGCCAAACCAGCCTCGGACTCACAATGCTCCCCCTACCTTAACCTCCTGAGTGCTGGGATTAAAGGCATGCACCACCACGCCCAGCTAGTTTTATAAATTAAACTATTTTTTTAGCAGCTGTGGTACAGGAAGTACAAAAATGTATCGAATAGTTTTTTGCTCATGATATTTGATGATCTTATAATTACATATGCAACATCATTAGTGGCTAGAAATGTTGCTGGGCATAGTGGTGCACGTGGGAGGCTGAGGCAGGAGGATCACACAAGTCTTTGTTTTGTTTTGTTTTGTTTTTTTGTGGCACCGGGGCTTGAACTCATAACCTCACGCCTGCCAGACAGGCGCTTAAGTCACTGAGCCAAACTCCCGGCCCTGGTTTTTTGAGGCAGGGTCACACTAAGTAGCTCAGGCCGGCCTTGCGCTCGAGTTGTAGCCCAAGCCAACCTCGAACTCACAATGCTTCTCCTACCTCAGCCTCCCAAGTGCTGGGATTAAAGGCGTGCGTCACCACACCCGGCTGGATTGCTGGATCGCACAAGTTTAAGGCCAGTCTGGGCTACATAGTGAGTTCAAGGCCAACTGTAACTACATAGTAAAACTGTCTCAGGGAGGGAAGATGCTTTAATACAAATATTTTAAATGTTTTGCTACATTAGCTACAGTGTATCTATTTACCTCGTCCCAAGACAATCCCTCTTCACTTTGTACATCCCAGGCAAGCCAAAAGGTCAGACCCCCGTGAACTAGACAGTTAGCCTAGACAGTTAGGTAGTAGGGAATGTGCGAATCCCAGTGATTGGGGGCGGATGGACTTTCCAACCCTTGGTTTTGTTTTCTCTGCAGGAGGTAAATGGTATCACTGCAGCACTGGCCGAAGAACTCTATGAAAAAGGTACATGGCCACTGGCCCTTGAAATGCTGGGCATGGCTTGCCTGGTCCTACCAGACAGTCACAGAACTGAATCTGTGAAGTCCTAGCCAGGACCCACCTCCTTAGAGTACTCAAACCCAAGTCTGCCCACCTACCTGTGCTGCGGATGAGTAGTCGTCCTTCACCTTAGGACTCTTGAGTCCTGTGCTGGGAGCTTAGCCCACTGTCAGGATCTCTTCTAAAGCCCCGTGGCTGGTTGCTGGGAGAGCAGTGCTATGCTGCCCTCTTGGATGTGGTTGTCCTTACCTGAAAGGATACAGATGACAAGTAGAAGCCAACCTGGGGTTGCAGCCCTCCTAGAGAGCACAGTAACTATAGGTAATATGTAGAGTGCGGGCCTTACCATCAATCCCTGTGTTTACCATTCCTGCTGCCTTCTGCCAGGAGCCATAGGTACTGGTGACACCAGTAGTGGTCAGAGGCCCAGTAACTGCTTGAGGCTGCATAGCTGGAAGGAGCAGAGGCCCAGATGCCAGCCACTCTGGCTAAGAAGCCATCTTGCTCTCAGGTGCTACACTGTCCTGGCATCTTAAGCCTGCACCTAACCTCAGCGTCTGCATTTTGGAGGTTGTAACAATCTGTTACCTAAAACGCTCCCTCTCATCGGCCTTAAACTGGCGCAGTGCCTTAGATCTTGACTCAGCCTCAGGGTGGGACCTAGCGGCACAGTCCCCGTGGCCTTTTCCTTCTCTGTTCCATGTCCAGGCTGGTTCTGTGTTGGTTATGAGCTCAGGAGGGCAGCTGCCCCTGCATGCCCAGGGTCTTGGCTTCATCTCGAGGCAGTGGGTGTGCCTGTTAATAGGTGCCTGCTCTGTGCTTATTGACTGTTGTTGGCCGGGGAGGGGCGCAGATGCCCTGGCTGGCTGGTGAGCTGGGGCTAGGGCTGAAATCTCACCCCTCAGCGTATGGCTGTTGCAGGAGAACAGCTCCTGGGGGCTGGTGAAGTCTTTGCCATTGGACCCCTGCAGCTGTATGCAGTCACAGAGCAGCTGCAGCAGGGGAAGCCCACGTGTGCCAGCGGGGACGCCAAGACTGACCTTGGGCACATCCTGGACTTCACCTGTCGCCTTAAGTACCTGAAGGTAAAGCTGCAGCAGCTTAGTTATGGAATCTGTCCATTCGGTTGGAGTGGAGATTGTGGGGCGGGGGTAGGGTGAGTTTGATGGGCGGTCCCTTTGTATTTGTGGTTGTGTATATGGCTGTAAGAACCAGGGACATTGTGAACTAGTGTCTTACACACACACACACACAAACCCCGTATTGGGAATTGAACCCCAAGGCCTTTGCACTGAGCTGCATCCCTGTCTTCCCCCCGCACACACACACACACTTTTGAGGCAGGGTCTAGCTAAATAACCAAGCAGTATTCAAACTTGTAATCCTGCCTCAGCTTCCCAAAGTGCTGAAATTACAGGCACATGACACCTGGTTTGTTGCATTACTTCAAACTTAAGCCTTGACCTGCTTTATTGAAGGTGGAAGTGGTCAAAGCTTTAGAGGTGGCAGCTGCTGTCACACCAGCCCCAAAATGTGGATGGGGAGTGGTGGTAGCAGCATCCCTAATTTAAGCCATATCTTTGGCTTTAGGTTTCTGGCACAGAAGGACCTTTTGGGACCAGTAACATTCAAGAGCAGCTCCTGCCATTTGATCTGTCAATATTCAAGTCCCTTCATCAGGTAGAGGTAAGTTCTGGGGGAAGCTGGCCTGGTGGGCATCATTTTGCCTCCAACTACCTGGCTAGGGAACAGTGTTAATGCCAAGTGTCCAGATGTATGTAATTCCAAGGCTCTGTTGCTTTTGCGTGTGGCAGTATGTGACAGATTCTGTCCAGGAAAGTCAGGCCCGTTTAAAGGTAGACAAAATGGGGAGGTCCTCTTCTGGCTTTGGCTGGTCATTTCTCCATCCCTGGCATGGGTGGCAGGGGGGCATTTAGAGGGGCAAAGCACCAGTTCCCACCTCTTGGATCTGTCTAGGTCAAGCAATGAGTATTGTTTTAAGTGTACATCCTAAGAAATCATCCTTAGGGTTAGATAGATCAATTTCATGTCTTTTATTTCCCAAGGCAAGAAGCTTGGAGAGTTCCCTGCCCTCTGGGGCACCAGACTTAGCAAGAAATGGTTTATATTACTTGCTAATGAGCTCCTTGTTTCTCAAAACAATTTTGTCACCATTTTTAAAAGGAAAGTGAAATTGGTAATGTAATAGTAAAGGTTGTTTTAAATGTGTTAATTATGCAGTGTGGGTTGCTGGGATTTAAACCCTGGACCCTCACATTGAGCTACATCCCCAACCCCTTTTTAAAATTTTTTATTTTGAGATAGGTTTTCTCTAAGTCTCTTAGCCAGGTTGGGCTCGAACTCATGATTCTCCTGCCTCAGCATCCCAGAGTGTTGGGATTACAGGTGTATGCTGCCACGCTGGCTAAGCATGTATTTCCTGAACTTGGATTTTGTGTTTAGCTCTGTGCTGTGTGTCTGATGTGTACTCCTTGATCAGAATTTCCTTCTGAAGTGGGCACTTCCGTTGCTTGTTTATAACTGAGGAAACTGAGATGTAGGAAGACCAAGGAATTTGGCCAGGATACCACAATTAAGGAGGGAAAAGCCAGGATTTTAATTGGGCTGATTTTGACTCCAGAGCCTCTGCTCCCCATTGGCTGCTTCTGACTGTAGCATCCTAGGCTCACCCTGGAGACATAGAGGGCCACTCTGCTTGATGGAGAGGGGGTGTGTGCCTTGACCACTGGGAGATGAGAAAAAGCCCAGCACACCCCCCCGCTTAGCAGCTGGGACTCTGTTGATCTGATCAGAAGAACTCAGGGCAGTGTGCTTGGCTTGAGCCCCTCCCCTTCTTGCTGCAGGACCATCAGGGGCAGAGGAGCCGGGCTTTGTGAGCAGTAGGGCCACCACGCTCACTGCGCTGTAGAAGTCTCGTGTCTCCATGGCTTACCTTTTCTGCCTACCTGCCAAGCCCCAAACGACCCTTACAGAGAAAATGAAATTCATGGTTCATTGTTAATCTGGAATCTAAATGCTTTTCTTGTGGGGTACTTAAGAGAATGTCTACTCCTAAATAGCTCTGGGAAAAGGGAGGCTTGTAGGTCACCTTCGGTTGCTAAGGATCTAGACTTGCCCATAGTTGGACTGCTTTTGTGTTTATGTGATATACCTACTCCCTGAGACTTCTGATGGGGCTGCAGTACCGTTTCTGGGACATAACTGCTCTTCATTCCAGATAAGTCACTGTGATGCCAAGCACATCCGAGGACTGGTTGCCTCAAAGCCCACCTTAGCTACCCTGAGCATCCGCTTCTCAGCAACCTCAATGAAGGTAGGCTTTGCCTGTTTCCTGCCCAGGGCCCTCTCTGTGGAGCAGAGTCTTGACTATGGTCCCCGCCATGAGGGCAGTTGTCCACACTGCCACTGCCATGGCTGTCAATAGCCAGAAGCTCGATCTTCCCCTGGGTTGCCACACACTCATACAGGGGACCACTCCCCGCAGACTTGAAAGCTTTAGGAGCATTTTAATCTGCATCTTCATCAAAAGGCCAGGTTGTGTACATGTGTACTGGCCAGAGCCCCTGGTCACCTGCCAGAGGTTACGGTGCAGGAGTGAAACAGACAGAAATCATGCAAAATGGGGAACCGGGGTGGACAAAGTCCAGTGAGGACAGAGACCAACAGGCTTGGTGCCATCTATATTTATTGGAATTTCAACATAAGTAATGAGTTTGCTATGGGAAAAAGGAGAACTAAAAGGCCAATCTGCTGACGCAGGCAGGGCTCATGAATTGAGGAGCAAAAGCATTCTAGCGTAGCTTTCATGACAGTAGCTCAGAGTTAATGAGTACCCTGCTGAGCAGTTACTAAGGCTGTGGATGTGGGAAAGTAATCTAGGCGGGAATTGTACCGTCTTCAGCTGCAGCACTTCTCTGGGTTTGAGGCACCAGGGCCATTTGCTGGCCTCCACTCTGGCCAGTGGTGTGGGGGTGGGATTCACCCAAGACGCCAAAGGGAGCCTCTTTCTCGGCCACGTGGCCGTGGACTTTCTGTCTCATACTAATATGTGCCAATTGTAAATTCATCACAGCCTCTCCTGCTCAACCTCACGGTGGTCTCCCACGTGTAGCAACACATTTATAATAGCTAAATCTCGGAAACAACCTGTGTGCTTTATCCATTTATCGTGGTGTTTGTCTACAATGGAGTGCTACTTTACCATAAAGAAGGATAAACGCCAAGCCAGGCATTTGGCTCAGTGGCTTAAGCGCCTGCCTGCAGGAGTGAGGTTGTAAGTTCAATCCCCGGTGCCACAAAAAAATAAATAAATAAAAGGATAAACGTAAAGCATTTGTAGGTAAAAGATGCACCTTGAGACCATAATGTTAGGTAAAGTAAATCAAACACACAGCTTAAATATCATCTGGTTTCTCTTTTTGAGAAACCCTAAGGGTAACTAATGAGGAAAATGAAAGATCATAAGAAGTAGGGACTGGCAAGTGCGAGGTCCTGAGTTTAATTCCCTGTACCAAAAAAAAAAGAAGAGTTAGGGAAATCTTTTTCAAATGAGGCGAGCCAAAGATAGAGGGAAGAGGGAAAGAAGGAAGAGTAAAGACATTTTTTAAAAGAAATAGTTGAAACAATGGAATTAGAGCTTTTGCAAATGAGAAGGGGAACAAGGGCTGGAGGAAGCGGGGGGGTTGGGGGAAGAGGCTATCTTATGTCTACGTACATACATCTCTTACGTACATGGACAAACTCCCCACAGGAAATGTAATCCTTATGTTCTCCAAGCATGTACTAATGAAAACATTATTTTAATATCAGTGTTGTTAGCAAGACATTTTGAGGAACTGGGGATTTTTTTTCCTCCTGAAAGAAAAAAAAAGGCACCTTTTAATGAGCAAATGGTGGGGCTGTGACTGGGACAAGGACCTTTAGTTACCCCACAAGCCCTGGCTTAGCACTTACAGTAGAAGGTGAGGTTATGAAGGTGCTGGCCCTGTTTGTACAGGAGCAATAGGAACATTCCAGTGGGGAACGTCGGACATTTCTTTTACCTATGTGTCTTTCTGTGCATCTTAGTAATACTAAAATTTCCCATGCATATATGAAAAGCTTCTGATGGCTAATTTTATGACTTTGGGCATGTGATCAAGAATTGGGATTAAGAAAAACTTTCTTGTGAGGCTGTTGTCTGAAGGGAGAAAGCTATAGCGAGAGCAGGGGTGTTGGGCTTCCTCGTCCCTGTCTGAAGCACTTGTTGCCGCCTGACGAGGGAGCCTTGGAGGGATCCATTGCAGGAGGAGAGGTCTTGGGGGTGCGAGAAGTCAACCAGAGAGGCCTGACTCCCTCCCCTGTGGGACTCTCAGGGCTCCATGCTGCTATCCTTGTCTTGGCACTGATTTTATCCCGCAAAGTAATGATTCAAAAAGCCTGCTGTCCACAGTGGGGACCACTCTGAAAGCACAGTCGCCTGGCAACACTGTGACTTCAGATCTTCAGCCTCTGAGAGAGCCAGGAAAGGCATCACCACGGAGCAGAGGCCCTTAGGGACTTGAAGGACATTTGCTTTTGAAGCAGGGCCAGAGCATATAAGTGGCTGTAATGTTGCTAAGCCTTTCGGTTATTTCACAATTGTTTAAAGACACATACGCAAAAGCCCCATTTTAATGCAAGCTCACTTCCACGTGCTAAATATGCTCCAGCTCTTCCTTAAATTTTGCAACGATAGTGTTTCACTTTGTGTTGCGTGAGGACCCCGAGCATGCTGCCTAACAGATGTTCTTAATACAGGAAGTCCTTGTTCCTGAAGCCTCAGAATTTGATGGGTGGGAGCCAGAAGGCACAGCCCTTGAAGGCCCTGTGACTGCCATCATCCCCACATGGCAAGCGTTGACCACTCTTGACCTGAGCCACAACAGCATCTCTGAGATCGACGAGTCTGTGGTATGCTCCCAACAACCAGGGTCAGCTTCAGCGTTGGATGTTTCATTTGAGTGTTTTTGGAAGGACCACATAGAGCCTATGGCCAGTGCTCTGTGTGTTGCCTGCGATTTTTAAGCTAAATTTTAAAATGAGAATATTTAACATTGGTGAGGAAGTACCTAGAGCCAAGTGAAGCATATTGATTGCACATGCATTGGATGTACAGTGAGTCCCTGACTTACAAACATTCACATCATGAACTTTGACAGGTGTACTGTGTAAGACTCACTTTGTCAGCTTATCAGTGAATCTGACTTAGCAATGTTTCTCTTGGGATGAACGGAACTTGTTCATAAATTGAGGACTTTTAGTGTGCTAGAATCATGGTGACACATTTACTCCCAAGGAGTAAAACAGAATACTCTTCTAAGGTCACAGATGTGACCAGACAAGAGTGACATCCAGATAGCCTTAGAAAAATGAGAGTGTGATTCTCTGTTTGTCAGTGGTGATAGGCAGGGATGAAGTAGGGCAGACTCCCATCTCTGGAGCGTTGCCATTTGTCATTTTTATAAGCCGAGTATTCTGTAAAAACAGTCGGGAGTGCTCAGGCCTGGAGCCGCTGTATGTCCCTTCAGATGCGCTGCTGGACAGGAAGCAGGAGGTGTCCCTGCAGTGGCCCTATGAGACAGTCACTGGTGAGGAGGGTACCCAGATGTCAGCTGCAGGGACAGTGTAGACTACGTCCTCTAGAATAACATTGGATGGTCTTTTCTTTCACAAGAAACTGATCCCAAAGATTGAATTCCTGGACCTGAGTCACAATGGCGTGCTGGTCATGGACAACTTGCAGGTAATGTCTGGGTCCGAGCCATGGGCTCTGCCAAGGCCCCGCTCTCCTGGGAGGTTAGCAGACAGTGACAGCATGGGAATCTGGCCGTGCTCACAGGCTGATCAGGGCAGGGAGGCTGCACCTTCTCATCCAGGCCCCAGCAGTACACTTACTGCTGCTCTCCTTCTGAAGAACCATGAGGACACACAGAATCAAGTGTGGTGAAGCTGTGCAGGCTCGTTCTCAGTGCTCACGCCTAACCTCTCTGCAGGGGCTGCCACTGGGCTATGGTGCGGCAGGGGAGGGGGCGGCTCCCATTCCCAGTAACTGTCAGAGAGACTGCCGGAGCTACCTTGCAGAGCAGGTGGGTAGGCAGGCCTCAGCCCCCTCTCTGGAGGCGTGCCCTGAGCCGCTGCCCTGTTCTCAATGCCACTGCAGCACCTGTACAACCTCGTGCACCTTGACCTGTCCTACAATAAGCTTTCCTCCTTGGAAGGCGTTCACACTAAACTGGGCAATATCAAGACCCTGAACCTGGCAGGCAACCTCCTGGAGAATCTGAGTGGCCTGCACAAGCTCTACTCCCTGGTCAACCTGGACCTCAGCAACAACAGAATTGAACAGGTAAGCCACACCTGAGAGGGATCTCAGGGCTCTGGGGTTTCTGAGCCTCGTTAAGGTTCCTTTGATTTAAAAGAGGCCCTCCAGCATGTCACCCTGTCGCTGAGACGTTAAGAGAAGGGGCCAAAGGGAACAGCGTTCGTGCCTTACAGATGGAGGAGGTCCGGAGCATAGGTGGCCTGCCATGTCTGGAGCACGTGTGCCTGCTGAACAACCCGCTGAGCATCATCCCTGACTACCGGACCAAGGTGCTCACGCAGTTCGGAGAGCGGGCGTCGGAGGTAGGTCCCAGCACCTCCAGGGCGGCCTGGCAGACAGGTGAATGGAGTCAGAGTCAGCGTGGGCAGGAGTGGGGGGGTTCACCGCCCCTGCCTACTTCACAAGGGCATCTCTGGACATTTTGGACATAGGAAGCTGACTGCCCCAGGAAAAGGCTCCCAGGTCCTCCTGCCCCTCCTGTCGGGCTGTCAGCGGCATGGGCTCCCTGGGAGGCTTCGTGCCGTCTCTGTCAGAGCCGCAGACCAGAAGGGCACCCCAGGAACAGAGGCGCAGGTTTGGTGTGGGGAACTGTCTTCAACTTTTTGTTGTTGCATTATTGAGTATTAAACATGGGGCTTTCACACTAACAACACCAGGGGTTTTTTTTGTTTTTTTTTTTTTGTTTTGTTTTGTTTTGTTTTTTTTTTTGTTTTTTTTTTTAGACAGGGCCTTGCTAAGTTACCCAGGCTGGCCTAGATTGTGAAATCCTTGTGCCTCAGCCTCCCAGAGTGCTGGGATTATAGGGACGTGCCACCACACCTGGCTTGTCTTCAACTTTTAAAAAATAACGTTGGGGCTGGGCATATTATAGCTCAACAGCACAGCGCCTGCCTGGCAAGCACAAGGTCATGAGTTCAATCCCTAGTACCAAAAAACATAATAATAACATTGTTTATCCTACTCAAGAGGCAGAAATACTTAAAATAGTCATGTTTCCTGGGCTGTGTCTGGCTGTACTGTCTGATTTCAAGCCCAGAGTGTTTGCCCAGCTTTGCCATTGTAGCCCAGCGCAGTGTCTGCTGCCTGCTGGCCGTGGCCATCTATCTGCCACCATGCTAATCAAACAGGGCCTTCCCTAGGTTCCCTCCTCTCCATCAGCCCCAAGGAGGCCTGCCCCATTCTTTCGCTGATCCTTGGTGCCTCTGTTCTAGCCAGATTCCTCACCAGAAGATACTCGAGGCTGCTTGCATTCCAACTCTGCCCCCTTTTCCCCCAAGTGCCACTTGCTCTACACTGACATTGGGACAGTCTTCCCAGGATGCCACCTCCTCCCCTGCCAGGCTCCAGGCTGGGGAGACTTCCTAACGAGCGATGTTGGTTCCTATACAGGCCCTCGGGACTTTTATTCGACAGTACCGCCTGTTCCCTGAGTGCTTGCCAACCCACAGCTCCCCCTGCATTCCCAGACTGGGGTCTCTGCCTTTTCTGTCCGCTTTATGTGTCTTTGCCCTCCCGGTTCTCCTGTCCTGAAGGCCCTCTGCTTGCTCTTGGGCAGTCTGAGCTCCCCTCTTTTGTGGGAGCTTAGTGCAAGTCCTCCCTTCCCCCAGTCCCATCCCCCAGGAAGCTGCTACCTACCCTTAGAGATCCAGGGATAGCTGAGGCAGTTGGGACTCCCTTAGCCTCTAGTGACCTTACAGGGCTTGGCCCATGGCAGCTACTCTTGTCCCCTCCTCAGCAGACCCCCACCATCTTCCTCCTGCATGCTTGTCAGTCCCTGTGCACTTTCTGGATACTGCAGGTCTGTCTGGATAACACAGTGACCACAGAGAAGGAGCTGGATACTGTGGAAGTGCTGAAAGCAATCCAGAAAGCCAAGGATGTCAAGTCCAAACTGAGCAACCCAGAGAAGAAGGTGGGCGTTCATGTGAGAGGTGGAACGGTGGCTGGAGAAGCCAGCTGAGGAAGGATGGTTCCTGGGGAAACAGGGCTGTGGAATTGCTCGGGGCCACTGAGTGCTGGCTGCGCCTCACCTGGTGCTCATGTGTGAGATAGGATTGTGTTAGAGCCAGAACCCACCCCGCAGGGTGTCAGCCAGCCACGGCTCCTTCCCCCTCAGCCCCTTGGCCTTGTCATTTCTGTTGTTCCCGCACTTCCTCTTTTCCCCTGGGCTGACTCAAGCACTCTTCCTCAGGTTGGTGAGGATTCCCGGCTCTCAGCTGCCCCCTGCGGCAGGCCCAGTGGCTCCCCTCCCTCCGTGGCTCCCACCTCTGCCTCCCTGCCCCAGCCCATCCTTTCCAACCAAGGTAATGGCGTATGGATCTTGCTCCTAACAGCTGCACAGCCCTGCCTGGACCCCCTGGCTGGGCTGGGGCTGGGGCTGGGGCTGGGGCTGGGGCTGGGGCTGGGGGAGAGATGCTGGCTCCTGCTTCCTCCAGGGTTAGGCACAGGAGGGCGGGGCCGTCTGCAGGCTCCTTGGGCTGCTCGTTGCAGGGGACACCCAGCGAATATAACAGATTTCAGATCTGTTAATTGCTGAGTGAGGACCCTCAGTGCTCCTGACACCCATAGCCAGTTCTGCTAAGATACCACGAGGTGTCTAACAGTCCCTGAGGCTGTGCTTTGAATAGGCTGGGGGCTGTTGGCTCATGAGGACCAGAGGCAGGGCGGCTTCTCTGATGGGATCCCAGGCCTTGTTCCATTAGAGTCTGGAGCCCTAATCCCTGCACGGGGAAGTTTCTTTTATCATCGCCTCATCTGTGGCTCTCATGGTATGGCCTAGTCCTGAAGCACTGTATTTGTGGGACCAGGATGGGCTGTCTGTGTCCCTGTGGACCTGTGGAGGACCAATCCCTTTCACCCACCCACTGTCTTAGAGTTTTCAAAGGGCTTTCACCTCTGAACTCAGGCATCCTCGGAGATGAGTGAGTGAAGCAGGCCCTGTGGGCGAGTGAAGCAGGCCCTGACAGAAGAGGGGCGGGTGTGCCATCCCTGAGTGGAGCTGAAGCTCGGGACACGCAGGAAAGAACACCGCCCGCCCAGGCTCCTGGAGACGCAGAACTTGGCGTGAGGTCTCGGGAAACCAGTTTGCCCCTGTATTTCAAGAGCCAGAAACAGATTCCATCCCTTGACCTAGTGGCCCCACTGGCGGAGAGCTTCTCTTAGAGATAACGGGGGCAGGGGGAAGTGAAGTCCTCCCTGCAGACGACGCAGGCTGTGACATGCACGCCACGGGGGGAAGGAGAGGCAGCGTGGCCCAGGACCCTCTGCACAGGCCCAGCAGGGAGCGAAGACTGGGTAGCAAGAAGGGAGACCTGCTCATTTATGTTAAGGGAAAACCCTGGAGCAGAGCAGCGCCCTGAGATCATGCCCGTGATGTGCAGAAGAGAACGCAGGAGCACGGAACTGGGGGCTAGTCACCCGAGTATTTGCCCAGTCACTTTTGTCAGAACCTTGACTGAGAGTTTTTGGTTGGTTTTTCTTGTTTTTTGTTTTCGTTTTTTAAACATGAAGTGGGGTGGGGGGGTTGCATCCTTTTGAGGAAACCCCTGGCCCCTGCCACCTGTATCGAGTCCAGACTCCACTGCGGGCCCCGCAGCCCGGGCCACACTGAAAGGAAGCATGCACACTCGGGGAGACCCTGAGGGCAGTGCGGTGCGTGTGGCCCCGCAGCCAAGCACCCTGCCTGTGTCATTGAGCATTTGTTGACTCAGGGAGAGCGAGCGAGTGGGCCCAGCAAGTGGAGAAGTAAGCGGCCAGGGGCTGCAGTACCCCCAGGGCAGCAGCTGCTGCCGAGCCCAACTCGTCTCCCCCTTTCTGCCTGCCCACCCAGGACACTGGAGTGGCTCTGCGGTCTGTCCCCCTCTTCCTGGTCACTGGACCTTGAGACACTATCCCAGATTTGGACCTTTATGAATAAAACTGCAGTGAATGTCTTTGTGTGCACATCTCTTTCCTTCGGGTAAGACATGACAAAAGTCTCTCTGAGGACTTTCCTGACGGCCCTATCCCATTAGCTGAGTGGCCTTTTTTGACCGCTTATTCGTACAGACCACAGTCCAGGAAGGAAGTGGGCAGACTGGCCCTGTCCACATTTCCTCATGTCCAAACGGCTGGGCGGGATGAGGGTAGTAGCAAAAAAAAAGTTGCTTTTTTTTTTTTCTTACGAATATGGAAGAATCCCACGTGGAAGAATCCCCATATGTGTGTGTTCACCTGTGTGTGACGGGGGCCGGTCTGGATTGGCAGGAACTCTTCCTGTGTGAGAGCAGCTTTGCTAACCGCCACCTGTTGCTCCAGCCTTATCTCTAGAGGAGAGCATTACTGTGTGTAAACTGGACCCCCAGGGGCCTGCCTGAAGTTCCAGAAAACACCAGGCCTCTGGGCATCACAGGAGCTGTTAACCAACCATCGGCACCCCCGAGGACTGTGACTCCTAAGAACAAGTGTGCAAAATGCCAGTTGAAGCCGGGCATGGTGGCACATGCCTGTAATCCCAGCACTCAGGAGGCTGAGGCAGGAGGATTGCTGCAAGTTTGAGGCCAGCCTGAGCTCCAAAATGAGTTCAGGGTCAGCCTAAACTGCATAATGAAACCCTGTCTCAAAAAAAAAAAAGAAAAAGGAAAAATGCCAGTTGATTCTCCAGCCAGGTGTGGGGGCTGAGAGAAGACTGTAGAGAGGTGGTTAAGAGCAAGCAGCTGAGTTCAGGTTCCCTTTTCCTGGCTGTATGATTGCAAGCAACTTGTAGCCTCACCGAAGCTGTTTTCTCAACCATGAAGAGGATCCGTCCTCATGGAGTCTAAGATGCACGTGTTTCCACCTGTGACTTCTCTGAAACTGAGATGCGTCTTTCGGTCAGTGGCGTCCGCTAGTCGCTGTCAGCCATCTGGCACCCGTGATGGAGTCGTGGGGAAGCCTTCCACGGACACCTGCTGAGATCAGGCTGGCACCACATCCACTCGTCTTAGATTTGATAAAATGTGGTAAATAACGAGAGGCACGCATGGGCTCATGCTGGGGAGGCGCTTAGCATTGCTCTTGGCTCAAGAGAAGTGGTCAGTAAGGGCTCCCATTTCCCATATTCTTCATGGGGGGCTCAGTGCCCGTGGCGGAGTGGGGAGCTGCTCGGGAGGTGAACTGCATTCGAGGGAAGACGAGAGAACAGTTGGAAGCATTCATGCATTCATAGAAGGTCAGAAACAGGTTTGAGTGGAAGTGGTGTCTGAGGTGAATTTGAAGAATGGGTGACATCCACGGGAGAAGACAAAGTTCCAGGAGAAAGGCAACATGGGCAGAGCCCAGAGGAGGCCCTGGGGATGCTTCGTGCGTGGCTGTGTGCTTGCTGTCCTTCCTGCCTTGCAGAGCCCTGCTGCTTCGCTTCATGAGGGTGTCTGGGCTTGGGCCACCTGCCTGCCTGGCCTTTGGGCAGAGCATTTGAGTTGTGTGAGCTGTCCTGTCCCGGGCAGCAACCAAACCTAACAAGAATCTCATGCCCGATGGGAATCTGAGGGTTCTGAGTCACTTCCCTGGGCTATGATGACTGGTGGCAGTCAGGCCGTGTCAGGCCGTGGAGGCAGCTGCTCTGGACCAGCTACCTGCAGTTAGGAATGTGTTAAGAAAGTCTTCCCCTCCACCATTCTGCAAACCCTGGAGTGAAGTAATGGGTCCAGACAGGCCATATTCATCAAACAGCCTCAACAGAGTATGTGAGTCAGTGCCACTGTCACGCAAGGCAGCCCCAGGGCAGTCAGTGGGGTTCCCACAGGGACAGGACGCAGTCCAGCGAGTGCAGGCTCTGGCCTTCAGCGAGGTGTCTCCTGCTCTGTGGATCTGTGAACTGCAGAGATGGCAGAGCTGGTGGTAGGGTCATGTCGGGTCATTTCCTGGGGTAGTGCTACAGAGGTGGACACACATAAGGCTCTGGACGTACCGCCATCCTGCTCCCAGCAGGTGAGCCAGTTCACACCTCCCTGTCCAGTTAGGCTGGGGCGAGGCTGCATAGTCAGTCTGATCTTTGCCAAAGCAAGAGACAGACGGTCTCCTGTTGGAACTTGCCTTTCTTTGTGCAGTAGAGAGGGTAAGCATCTTTTCTGTGTTGTACCCACTGGCCTCTGTGCTGTGGAATGTCTCTTCACGTACTTTGCAGTCTTTCAGAAGAGTCTGATACCTCACACTCATTTTTGTAACTCTCTGAGTTCTTTTAACAGTTAGACATTTTAGAGCCAGGTGTGGTGGTGCACGCCTTTAATCGCAGTACTCAGGAGGCTGAGGTAGGAGGAGCGTTGTGAGTTCAAGGCCGGCTTGGGCTACAACTCGAGCACAAGGCCAGCCTGAGCTACATAAGTGTGACCCTGCCTCAAAAAAACCAGGGCTGGGAGTTTGGCTCAGTGCCTTAAGCACCTGTCCTGGCAGGCGCAAGATTGTGAGTTCGATCCCCGGTGCCGCAAAAAAAAAAAAAAAATGGTTAGACATTTTTGTGAAATATTGCCTGTACTTTTTTGTTTGATTTTGCCTTAACTTAGTTTTAAAATTCATGTATACAAATTTGATTTTTCTGTAGTTACAATTAATAATTTCTTCTTTATGTATGTTCTCAGAAGGCTTCTCCCTGCCCTGAGATTAGAGAAGCAATCATTGGTTTTTTTTAGGGGTTTTTTTTTTTTTGGTACTGGGGTTCAAACTCACGACCTCACACTTGCCAGGCAGGTGCTTACACCACTGAGCTATATCCCTAGCCCAGTCATTAGTTCATTCTTGAGTTGTTGGGGATTTCAGCTTTACCGTTTTCCTCTCTAACCCATATGTTGGCTTTGGGGTCTGAGGCCAACCCCTTGTTGAAGGGCTGCTCTCCCGCCCGCCCGCCCGCCCGCCTGCCCGTTTCATCTCTGCAGGAGTCATGTTCGTGCAGGAGGAGGCCCTGGCCAGCAGCCTCTCATCTACCGACAGCCTGACTCCCGAAGACCGGCCCATTGCCCGGGACTGCTCTGAGTCCCTGGAGTCCATCCCTGCGGGACAGGTAACGCCTCTGTCTGCTTCTGGGCTTGCTGTAATCTGCTTGGCCACCATCTTTCTTTGGATGTGTCTAGTTGAGTCTCCTTGACAAAGCAAGCAGTTAAGGGTCTGTATTCACCCACTTTTCTCCCTGTGAGTTCGTCTGTCTTCCTCTCTGCCTCTTCCCTGCCTCCTCTGTGCCTGTCTTTCTGCATGGGACTAGGCACTGCTCTCTCATTGGGCCCTGGAGGCAGGGGAAGGGCAGGGGGCCTTGATCCTGTGTGAAGAGACTGCCCTTGGGAAGCCAGATCCAAAGGAGAGCTTTACTCCCTCGTGGCGTGTTGGGGCCATTCTGCCCCTTCCCACGGGTCACCTAACAAGGCCTTGGGACTTCTCTGTGGCTACTGCTCAGTCTTCTGGAGCCTATCACTGTGTCCTGGAAAGGGGGGGAAAGTGACAGTGGCTCCTAGCCTCCCTGCAGGCCAGTCCCTGCACATGATCGTGTGACACTGGGGTAGTGTGCACAGTTTTTGTCAATTCCCAGCACTGCCTCCCCAGGGTCACACACAAGAAACTCCTGGGCCCAGGGTCTTGCCAGGGCTACACGTGTGCTCATTACATGAGACCAGACCGAACTGGTGATGCAGAGAGCCCTGGGTGGGGAGTGTGGACTCGGGTCAGACGGATTGGGGTGGGACTCACAGCCGTGCTGTGTGCTGGCAGGGTAACTGGGAGCACGTGCCCGCAGGCCCTGAGTGGAGTACGGAAGTGGTGAGGTTCCACCCCAGACAGTCCGTACCCAGCTCAGGCCCCCCACCCAGTACGGGTTAATGTGTGGGAGTGGCTGCAGCAGGTGGGACTGATGGCATTTTCTTCTCCATCAGGCAGCCTGCAGTGATTTAAGGGACGTCGCTGGAGCCATTGGTGGTGCGAGGTAAGGAGGAAGTTGAGGAGGCATTCTAAGCCTGGTGGCTACACCTTGTTCCAGCTCTGAGCTGCAGGTGAGGGGTAACCCTACAGAACTGTTTCTCTCTCTAAATAATGGCAGGGGAGATGGATGCTAGTCTGTTTTCCCTAAACTTTGCCTTATTCGTGTTACCTTACATGAGGGGTTGTGAGATGAAGACTGGTTCAGTCAGTGTCTCTTGTAGTCTATGAGCTGAGGGTGATAGTTACTTTGGGTGGGTGGGTGGGTGGGTTGGTTGGGTTTTTGCAATATTGGAAATTGAACCCAGGGTCTTCACACTGTGCTACATCCTCAGCCCTTTTATTTTTTATTTTGAGAAGGGTTTTGCTAAGTTACTAAATTGTCCAGTCTGGGCTCAAACTTGCAGTCCTCCTGTCTCAGCCTCTCAGACTGCACAGTGTACAGGCCCATGTCACCATGTTCAACATGACAATTACATGCTTCTGCTGTTTTTTTTTTTTCTTAGACAGGGTGTCACTGTACAGTTCAGGCTGGCCTTGAACTGACTTTGTAGCCCAGGCTGGCCTCAAACTCACAGCAATGCTCTTTCCTTGGCCTCCCAAGTGTTGGGATTATAGGCGTGCACCACCACACCTGGCCTCATTTCTTAAACAAGAAGATTCTGGGGAAGGGGGTAGCCCTGAAGTCATGAAGTATTAACTGGCCTTCTATAGCAGTTTTCCATTTCTTGTTATACATGCAAGGGATGTAGTGGGCAGGAGGAGGTGGTGTTTAAACTTAAAGGCTAGGAGCTTGGCTCAGTGGCTTAAGCGTCTGCCTGGCAGGTGGGAGGTTGTGAGTTCGATCCCTGGTACCAAAAAAATAAATAAAGCCCTAGGACATCACCCAGCCCACTTGCCTGTCCCTGGAGGCTGCTGGATCCCCCTGAAGGGAGCTCTTAAAATAAGTGGGTTCACGCCATGGAGTACTCACGGTCTCCAGAGCTCACAGCAGCATCCAGATGCTGAGCAGTCTTCGGGATGCTCTTGAGGAGCTGGTGTGGTCTGGCAGGGCTGTGCTGGTTGGCTGTGGTCTGTGTCCCTGAAATCCTGCTTTCCTAAGCCGGCCACCCCAACCCTGTGGCTGTGGCACCTTTCAGCTGTCAGCACCATGCCCTCATTCTGGGAACGAGCTCAGCGGTGTAGGAGGCTTAGGGGACCCATGGATTGCTTCCTTGAGGCCAGGGTGCAGCAGCAGGCTCCGGCAGGCGGCAGAGCGTTGCTGATGCAGCTTCTCCCCACACAGCCCGGAGCACATGGAGCCGGAGGTGCAGGTGGTGCCTGGGTCCGGCCAGATCATCTTTCTGCCCTTCACCTGCATTGGCTACACAGCCACCAACCAGGACTTCATCCAGCGCCTGAGCGCACTGATCCGCCAGGCCATCGAGCGGCAGTTGCCTGCCTGGATCGAGGCTGCCAACCAGCGAGAGGAGGGGCCGGGTGAGCAGGGCGAGGAGGACGAGGACGAGGATGAGGAGGATGTTGCTGAGAACCGCTACTTTGAAATGGGGCCCCCAGACACAGAGGAAGGCGGCCAGGCAGAGGAGGACGAAGAGGAGGAGGATGAGGACGAGGACGAGGAGGCCGAGGAGGAGCGCCTGGCTCTGGAGTGGGCCCTGGGCGCAGATGAGGACTTCCTGCTGGAGCACATCCGCATCCTCAAAGTGCTGTGGTGCTTCCTGATCCACGTGCAGGGCAGCATCCGCCAGTTTGCTGCCTGCCTGGTACTCACGGACTTCGGCATCGCCGTCTTTGAAATCCCGCACCAGGAGTCCCGCGGCAGCAGCCAGCACATCCTCTCCGCGCTGCGCTTTGTCTTCTGCTTCCCCCATGGCGACCTCACCGAGTTCGGGTTCCTCATGCCAGAGCTGTGTCTGGTGCTCAAGGTGCGGCACAGTGAGAACACACTTTTCATCATCTCTGACGCCACCAACCTGCATGAGTTCCACGCCGACCTGCGCTCCTGCTTCGCCCCGCAGCACATGGCCATGCTGTGCAGCCCCATCCTCTACGGCAGCCACACCAGCCTGCAGGAGTTCCTCTGCCAGCTGCTCACCTTCTACAAGGTGGCCGGGGGTGGCCAGGAGCGCAGCCAGGGCTGCTTCCCGGTCTACCTGGTCTACAGTGACAAGCGCATGGTGCAGACGGCCGCCGGGGACTACTCGGGCAACATCGAGTGGGCCAGCTGCACGCTGTGCTCGGCCGTGCGGCGCTCGTGCTGTGCGCCCTCCGAGGCCGTCAAGTCCGCCGCCATCCCCTACTGGCTGCTGCTCACGCCCCAGCACCTCAACGTCATCAAGGCTGACTTCAACCCCATGCCCAACCGAGGCACCCACAACTGCCGCAACCGCAACAGCTTCAAACTCAGCCGCGTGCCGCTCTCTACCGTCCTGCTGGACCCCACACGCAGCTGCACCCAACCGAGGGGCGCCTTTGCTGACGGCCACGTGCTTGAGCTGCTTGTCGGCTACCGCTTCGTCACCGCCATCTTCGTGCTGCCGCATGAGAAGTTCCACTTTCTGCGCGTGTACAACCAGCTGCGAGCCTCACTGCAGGACTTGAAGACTGTGGTCATCGCCAAGACCTCCAGCACTGGGACCAGACCCCAGAGCCCCACGGCAGACGGCCAGCCCGCTGAAGGCGGGGCCAGGTGAGACCAAGCACCGGCTGCCGGGCCTGGGCAGAGCTGGCGTGTGTGTGTGTCTGTGTCTGTGTGTGTGCGTGTGCATATGCACCTCCACTCTGGCTTCACCCCAGCTCCTGCGTGCCCCTGGGATCGCCCTTGGTACCCAGCTGCTGCTTACCTCCCAGCACTTCAGAAGAGGCTCAGGAAAGCTGTTCTTTCACAAAACTGGGGGGACCCAGGATCCTACCACCCACGCATTACTGGGCAGCATGTGACTCGGGAAGTCCCTCCCCAAACAACCTTAGGTGCTAAAAGGAGCCGCTCAGACTGAACTGGGCGGGTCATCTCTTCCAAGGCCCCTTTCTTGTGGGAAGACACAGGTGTTGACAGGGAAGGAGCTGGCAGCCCAGTCCTCACTGCCCCCATCCCTGCTCCTATTCCACAGAGACTGGCTCTCCAGGCTCCATCCCGGGTTTCCCTCCGGCCACCTGGGGCGGAGAGTAGAAGGGGGCCTGTGTTAGGCCCCGTACAGCTGCAGCACACCTGGGGCATAAGAAGGACCTTGTACCCACGTAGTGACGCCTGCATCCCGTTGCTGGGTTTCCTGGGCCACTCCCACCTGAAGAGAAAGCCTTTCATTTGTCTGCCTTCCTGTCACCTGAGACAGTGTCTAGCTCATGTTTTCTTCCATCCTGGTAGCCAGCACCCCCTCAGCATCTCATGGGCTCTGACACCCCTCTCCAAGCCAAGCCTGGTCTGATGCCCTTCAAGAGCTCTCCGCCTCTTCCAGGCTGAGGCTGGTGTCCCTTGGTGATCCACTCATGTCCCTGCCCCTGGTGCGGCTTCAGCAGTGGGCTCGTGTCTTTACTTCCCTGTCACCCCAAGTCTGGCTGGCTCCTGCCTGCAGAGAACCACACGCAGAGCCCTGTAGCAGACATCGTGGTATTTAGCCAAATGCAGGATACAGCCCCAGGGATCTCAGCAGCTGGACTAGGACCAGTTGAGATTATGGTATCTAAGGAACTCCCTTCTCCGCAGGGGTGTGACCACAGAAGCTGATTTCAGAGAGGACCCTCCCAACTTCCATGAGATTTAAGGTTCTGACCATTATTTAGTTCTGACCATTATTTAGTGTCTGGAACCAAGCAGTTCATGTGTAGTGGTGGCACTGGCCTAACAGCTTGGGCTGCCTGAGGACACCCCAGAAGCAAATAGGCAGTTTTGAGGTTTGATTCTTTTTTTTTTTTTTTTTTTTTTTTTTTTTTTTTTTTTTTTTTTTTTTTTTTTTTTTTTTTTTTTTTTTTTTTTTTTGTGGCACTGGGGATCGAACTCACAGCCTCACGCCTGCCAGACAGGCGCTTAAGGCACTGAGCCAAACTCCCAGCCCTAGTTTTTTGAGGCAGGGTTGCACTATGTAGCTCAGGATGGCCTTGTGCTAACGTTGTAGCCCAAGCGGGCCTTGAACTCACAACGCTTCTCCTACCTCAGCCTCCTGAGTGCTGGGATAAAGGCGTGTGCCACCACGCCTGGCTGAGGTTTGATTCTTAACTGCCACCACCCACACACACAGGGCCTACCCTGGTGGGCACTCTGGACCCTGTAGTGTTTCTGCCACTTTGTCAAGAAGAGTTCTCGATCTGTGGGCAGTGTCTGTTACAGGCATTTGGCCAGCTCGATAGGACCCACTCTGTCCCCATGTGCCCATCTCCCACCCAAGACAAAAGGCCTTGCTCTGCTGTTTGCCCTGAAGTCTCCGGGTAACCCATGGAGTGGTGCATGATGCACACAGCGCTGCTCCCCTTCCGGGTGCACAGTGTGTACAACGGGTGGTTCTGCAGGCCCACATGTTAATGTGGTGTTTCTTGGGGGGTTGGGAGCTGCAGGACTGACCAGCGTCCCCAGGAAGGCCCTGCAGCGGCTGCTGCCCAAGCCCCGGCCCCAGCACCAGCTCCAGCCTCAGTGGAGGCCCGGGCTCCACCTCCAGCCGCAGCCGAGCCTTCAGCTCCAGCGCTGCCCCCAGAGGAGGCTCCGGTGGAGACCCCACCTCCAGCCCAGTACCCAAGCGAACAGCTGATCCAGTCCACCTCAGAGGAGAATCAGATCCCCCTGCACCTGCCCGTCTGCCCTTCCCTTCAGCACATTGCCGGTCTGCAGGGCAAGGCTGTCATCGAGCTCTTCCACAGCAGCATTGCCGAGGTAGTGTCCCGTACGCTGGCCACACTTCCTGGTCACGCTTGGGTAGAAAGGTGTCAGTCCTGGGCGAGGCAAGACTTGCCCTGAGTTTCTGTGATGCGATTTGAGGGTGTGGGTTGGAGGTCCTGAGCTGCGCCCCCTTTACTGCCTCCACCTGAGGAGAGCTTCCGGCCTTGCCCCGTCCGAGGCCGTGGGTGTGTGCAGGTCACCAGGGGAGTGTGGGTGGTGCCTCTGTCCGGCCCTGCTCTCGTGCAGGCCCACACCCAGCCGCTCTTTGTCCAGGTTGAAAATGAGGAGCTGAGGCACCTCCTGTGGTCGTCAGTGGTGTTCTACCAGACCCCGGGGCTGGAGGTGACCGCCTGCGTGCTGCTATCCACCAAGGCTGTGTACTTTGTGCTGCACGACGGCCTCCGCCGCTACTTCTCAGAGCCACTGCAGGGTAGGCACCAGGGTTGCAGGGGCTCACTGCGTATGTGTAGATCGTCCGCTCTGGCCCGAGAGGCTCTGCTCTGAGGAAGGCAGGGACAACAGCACCTCCTTCCCGGAGCCGTCACCAGGACTTACGGCCAGACGCGCACGCACCGTGCCGGGGCCCAGCGGGTGCTTGGGAACTGGCCGTGATAGGCAGGGGCCCGGTCGTGTCTGCCCCTTGGGAGCCTGGGGTAGCTGTGCAAGGCTCGGACCTCAGGCCAAGCTGCATTTGGAGCGTTGCATGTGTGCAGGTGGTAGCAGCTGCTCACCAGGTGACCCATTCCTGCTGGACATGCTGCACACCTGGGACCTTGTGCTCGCCTGCTATGGCCACTGTCACCCTCAGTCCCTTTCTCCCCATGGCAGATTTCTGGCATCAGAAAAACACTGACTACAACAACAGCCCCTTCCACATCTCCCAGTGCTTTGTGCTTAAGCTCAGTGACCTGCAGTCAGTCAACGTTGGCCTTTTTGACCAGCACTTCCGGCTGACGGGTGAGTGACCCCCTGTGCTTTGTGTGGTTTCAGGGGAAGGCCAGTGGGCTTCCACCTTCCATGTGTGGGTACATTTGTCGTGGACAGAATTATCTCCCTGCTTCCAGGCCAGTCAGCTGAGCGGGAGGAAGCAGCTTCAGGAACTGCTGAGATTGCAGCACTCACGCCCAGGGCTGTAGACAGGAGGCGGGGTGTGCGGCCGGCACTGGGGGCCCTGGGCTCGGGCAGGATGTTTCTGACTCATACTTCCTGAAGAGAGAAAGCTGAGCTCTTTCCCTAATGCCTGTGGATCCCCTTCCAGAAAAATGTCTCAGCCCTTCCTGTTTGAGGAATGGTGGCCTCTGCAGACCCTGGGATGCTCTCGTACAGGGGTCCTCACGCCCCTGGCCTTCTGGGGCAGAGACCAGTCAGAGATGGTGGGCTGCGGCCGTGACGCGCCCCTTCCCTCGCAGGCTCCTCCCCAGCACAGGTAGTCACATGCCTGACCCGGGACAGCTACCTGACGCACTGCTTCCTCCAGCACCTCATGCTCGAGCTCTCCTCCCTGGAGCGCACGCCCTCGCCCGAGCCTGCAGACAAGGACTTCTACTCGGAGTTTGGGAACAAGAGCACAGGTACTGTGTCTGGCCAGACCACAGACCAGTGACTCTCTCTGCCCCGGATCCCTCTCTGCCTCTGCCTCTGTTTCTCTTGCCTCACTTAGCCGACCAGGATGTGATGTGGGGCCTTTCTGTGGCATCCTTCAGCCATCCAGGCGGCTCAGGTGTCTGCCCTAGGCTGCTGGCTTGGGGCCCTCACTGGCTTGGCAGCTTGCAGTGCCCACCCCACCGCAGGCCAGTCCTAGGCTACAGCCCTGGTGGCATCTTTCTCTGCAGGGAAGATGGAGAACTACGAGCTGATCCACTCGAGTCGTGTCAAGTTCACCTACCCCAGCGAGGAGGAGGTTGGGGACCTAACATACACTGTGGCCCAGAAGACAGCTGACCCGGAGACAGCCCCGGCCCCCAGCATCCTGCTGTACGTGCAGGCCTTCCAGGTGGGCCCGCCGCCACCCGGGCGCTGCCAGAGCCCACTACGCCCCAAGACACTCCTGCTCACCAGCACAGAGATCTTCCTCTTGGATGAGGACTATATCCACTACCCGCTGCCTGAGTTTGCCAAAGAGCCACCGCCGAGGGACAGGTACCGGCTGGATGACGGCCGCCGTGTCCGAGACTTGGACCGCATCCTCATGGGCTACCAGCCCTACCCACAGGCCCTTACGCTTGTCTTTGATGATGTGCAGGGCCACGACCTCATGGGTTGTGTCACCCTGGACCACTTTGGAGAGGTGCCGAGTGGTTCTGCCGGGGCTGGCCAGGGCCGTGAGATCCAGTGGCAGATATTTGTCCCCAGCGCCGAGAGCCGAGAGAAGCTCATCTCCCTGCTGGCCCGCCAGTGGGAGGCCCTGTGTGGCCGGGAGCTGCCCGTGGAGCTTACTGGCTAGCTCGTCTGCTGAGCTGGCCCCGCGCCTACGAAGAGCAGGGAAGCAGGCTTTCTTTGTTCTCTTGGAAGTATTTTCTCCCCTCCCTTTTGGTGTCTTAATTTGACAGTCCCTGCTGAGAATGTGAACATGTGTGTTCAGTTAATTCTTCCCAGTGCTGGAGATGAGCGTGCCAGGCCCCTCCCAGGGTCCATGGCTGTCAGCCTCCCCTGTGCCGCCCGCCCCCAGAGGGACATGGCCAGGCGCACCAGCACCGTGTCTGTCACCGTGTGCCATTGTTAAAACACGCAGCTGTGGATCTGATCAGCTCCCCTGTCCTTTGTCATTGTTGCTGTCACTGTGGGCATTTTGCTGCTAATCACGAAGCCGGTAGCAGAGGGTACATTGGAAACTCCTACCCCATGCAGCCATTCAAAGTGGAGGCCTTGAGCCGGGAGTGGTGGTGCACACCTGTTATCCTAGCATTTGGCAAGTTGAGGCAGGAGAATCACCCAGAGTTCGAGGCCAGCCTAGACTGCATAGTGAGACTGTCTTAAAAAAAAAAAAGCGAAGGCCTCCTGTGGTCCAAACAAGAGAAAGGTCCTGACAGGGCCAGAGTCTGTAGCCTCAGGGCTGGGTTGGGGGTGGGGGCCCGAGAGCTGCTGGCACCAAGAGTGATTCCTGTCGTCTATTTTCTCTATTCCAATAAAGTAGTTTGACATGGTCTGGGTCTTCTAAGTCAAGGATCACTTGGGTTCCAGCAGGACCTGGTCAGCCCAGGGCGGGGAGGGTGCACTGCAGACCCGAGGGCAGGGAGTGGGGAGCTCCCGGAGGGGTGGGGAGCAGCCCCGGGGGTTGGGGGACTTCTCTGGACAGGGCCATGCTGACCTGCGGCCAAACGGGCCGGAGACAAACCAGGAGAGTCCACAGAACCCCTCGGGGCACCCCAGCATGCCAGCCTTCTGCCAGCTCCTCAGCGCGCCCTGCACCGGGCCCAAACCCCCGAGGCCGCAGCCCATTGTGAGGATGAGCCCAGCTCTGGGCCCGCCGATGGGAGGCGCCTCACCAAGAGGGCCCTTGAATGGGTCCCTTGCCTGTGCCTGACTTCCTGTCCCAGACGGGTGGCGTGGGGCACTCTCCTGAGGGAGACCCTCCCCTCCGCATGCCTGCCACAGGGGCAGAGCAGGGCAGAGTCCCCGCCCCGCTTCGTCCCTTGCTCAGAGGCTTCAGCCCCTGGGGTTGAGCTACGGATTAGCTGAGCAACTTTGGACAAGCTACCTGGCCCCTCTGAGCCTCAGTTTCCCTGTTGCCTCCCGAAGGTGGATAATAAAGTAACCATCTTCATTTACTTCATTACTTCATTTCGCACAGCTGATATTTCAGTGTTGAGACAAAATTAAATTGCACAGAAGCCCATCCTGTAACCACAGCTATGCAGAAGGCTGAAGCAGGTGGATCCAAAGTTTGAGACCACCCTGGGCAATTTAGCAAGACCCTATCTCAATATATGTATTATACACTAATCTGTCATAAACTTGATGCTGGGCGTGGTGGCACGTACCTGTAACACCCGACTCGGGAGGCTGAGGCAGGAGGATTGCCATGCATTCGAGGCCAACCTAAACTACAGCGTTCTCAAACCAAACAAATGAAAGATAAACAAGTCATCTGTAGGAAAACAGATATACCTTGTAACCATATTGTTAAGTGAAATGAATCAGACACAAGCTTAAATACCACGTTTTATATAAGAAACCCAAATTTTAAATAGCCAAATGAAAGATAAATAATAGGAAGTAGGAAGCTAGAACTTTCTCAGATGAAAGGGAGTCGAGATGAAGAGAAGGGAGGGAAAGGAAATAAGGGAATTGAGATGTGAAGCACTAAGTATATTTATATTTGAGGGGTGAGTACTGGGATCAAACCCAGGCCTTTTTTAAATTTTGAGGTTTTTTTTTTTTTTTTTTTTTTTTTTGCAGCACCAAGGATAGAACTCAAAACTTCACGCCTGTCAGACAGGCGCTAAAGCCCTTGAACCAAACTCTCAGCCCTAGTTTTTTGAGGCAGGGTCGCACTGTGTAGTTCAGGCCGGCCTTGCGCTTGTGTTGTAGCCCAAGCCGGCCCCTTGAACTCACAACGCCCCTCCTACCTCAGCCTCCCGAGTGCTGGGATTAAAGGCGTGCGCCACCACACCTGGCTTGAGAGAGGTTCTTGCCCATGCTGACCTTTGACTTGTGATCTGTATGCCTCAGCCTCCCAGTGCTGGGATTACAGAGTGGGGTGCAGCTCAGGCCTCCGTGTCTGGGGCGCGGGATAAATGAGCCAGCCCCAGCTTGTGGCCAGTGCTGGTGAAGGTGAAGTCAGGTGGGGGTGGCCCTGCCTGCAGCCTGGGAGCTGAACTGGTGGCTTTTGCTAAAAAAAAAAAAACCTGGGCTGGGATGTGGCTCAGTGATGGCACCATTAAAAAGAAAAGAAAAGAAAAAAGATTATTTTTGAGTTTAGCCAAGTTTACTAGCATGAAGCAAACAATTCTCAAATTGGCCCACACTCAGAACCAAACAGGTTCTAAGAACTCCAGCCGCCAAATCATGCAGCGCTTCCAGACCCGAGTGGGGCAGCTCCCTGGATCGGTTGGCTGGCTCGAAGCCCGCAGGTGCCTGCTGCCCTGCGCTGGGATTGGACTCCACGTGCATCTGACCTTTGGGGCGGGCGAGCGTGGAGCCTCCCTTTCACACCCTCACCTGAGACCGCATCTGCGCGGAGGAGCCTGCGCGGGGCTGGGCTGACAGGAGTAGAAAAGCCGTGGCGGCTGGGACAGCGGGGGGCATCAGAGAGGCTGCCGGAGGGAAGCAATAGTGCGGGCGTCCGGGAAGGGTGCAGGCTGGGCTGGCGGGACCAGCTGGGGGAGCGCTGGGGGCCCGCTGCTGAGCCAAGGCTGTGCCTAGCCGGGCAGTCCGCAGGCACACACTCCCGTGGCTGGAGGGCTGAGGCAGGAGCGGACGCCAGTCTGAGGGCTGCCCTACCTGCTCCGAAACCCCAGAACCTCTGAATGAAAAATGTGGGCTTTGCAGGTGGGCAGGTTGTTACATCTGCATCTGAATTCACTTCAGAATCTGGCGGAGCCCAGGCAGGTGGTTAACAGCGGACTGGGGCTGCCAGGTGGGAATGCGGGAGTGTCCTGGGCCAGGAAGCCCTGCGCAAGGTCCCCGGCCATCCATGCAGGGGTCAGTGGCCAGCGCCTTCCCTTCCGCCTGCAGGCTGCTGATACGCAGGAGGAAATCCTGGCAGGTTCCTGTCGGGGTGGGCCGGAGGGGGCAGCTTTTAAAGCAACCGCCCGCCCGGTCCTGCTCGCCCGCCCTGTGCCTGCGTCTCAGAGTTCACTCCTCAGCGGCTGCTCCAGCAACTTCTGACTTCTGCCCTGGACAGTGGGCCCACCAGCCGCTGCCAGCCATGGCAGAGCCCTGGGGCCGCCTCCTGCTCTGCTGCCTGGCCTTCTGGCTGTCAGGCTGCAGCTTCGTCTGGGGACAGAAGGTGAGCGTGAGCCTGATCTGGAGGGTGGGAGGGGGGCGATGGAAGGAGCCGTGCGGCCCCAGGTGGCTGGGCTGCTGTGCCCACCTGCGCGAGCTGAGCCCTGTCGCGAGGGTGCAGGTGTGCATGTGTCAGCCCGCCCGCCTCCCGCGGGGCCGGGCCCAGCCAGCCATGTGGTGTGAGCAGCTGTCCTGGAGGGAAGGGTCATGGAGCGGGGCCCCTCTTTCTGCCCGGACTCCTGTGGAGCACGGGTGTGTCTGCCTCGCCCACTCTGCCTGGGGTGGGATGAGTCCCCGCCTTCAGTGCCGCAGGGTACAGTGGCCAGGGATGATGATGTCCAGCCTCCCAGATGTGGTGGGCCAAGCCCAGGCCAAGCCTTCCGCATCCTCACAGCCTCCGGGCAGCTCGTCCTGTTCTCCCACTGAGCAGCCAGGGCCCGGGCATGGGAGAGGCCAGCGAGTCCCACTCCGGAGCCTGCTCTGGGCCTTTCCCTTCGAGTCCCCACACAGGCACGCTGGTGGCAGACAGGAGCCCAGCATGCGGCTCCCCTCGGTAGGGCATAACGTTTGTTCAAGCTTTGGGGAGACCTCGCACCCTGAGTGAGTATGGAGACAGAGTCCCTGGCTGGGACCTGCCACCAAGCGAGGGAACTTGTCCTACGAGGCCAAGTTCTTCTGCCGCTGCTCCTTTTTTTCAGTTCACATTTGCAGTATGCGATTACATTCATTGCCAGGAACTGGTTCCTGGATATAACACATCTCGGTTCTTTTTTTGCCCCTTCCCCTCCACTCCCATTTAAAAAAATATTTCTTCTTCTTCTTTTTTTTTTTTATTTTTTTGCCAGCATCAGATTTATTTGTCTTTATCAAGTTAATAACACAGGTTAATATCCAAACTAATAGACTATATGTATATATATATATATATATATATAGCACACAACACAACTATACTGAATCAAGGCCCACTTTTAGATACAGTGGCTATGGTGGATTACAGTAACATTTTCTCCTGTTTTTTTCTATTGTCTTTTATGTTATTCTTTATTTGTATATTGTCTTTCTCATATAAGAAAAGCCATGCAATACTTAAGTTTATGTGACTGATTCGCTTCACTTAACATTATGGTCTCAAGGGATATTCATTTTCCTACAAGTGACAAATTTATCCTTTATGGCCAAGTAGTAGTCCTTTCTGTATAAATAACACACTTGCCTTAGCCATTCGTCTGCTGATGGACATATAAGCTGCTTCCAGGATTCAGCTATTAGAATTATTCTGCTATTAACATGGGTTTGCATGAATCCCTGTAATGTGATGTCTTTAACTCTTTCAGGAAGATACCTAGAAGGAGAATAGCTGGGTTGACTGGAATTCCTCGTTTTAGTTTTCTGAGGAATCTCCACACTGATTTCCGTAGTGGCTGTACCAGTGCACACTCCCACCAACCGTGCAGGACACCCGCCGGACCACATTCTAGCAACACAGACCAAGTCGGTAGACATTCAGTTCTTTTCCTTGTCAGAGACTTGTAGCTTGGGCGCCTCTAAGTCCATTCTGGGACTGGGGCTCAGCCAGCCAAGGCCAGGGGAAAGACGATCTGGGGACCCTGTGGATAAGTGGGGATGCAGCAAAGCCACCTTCGACCACCCAGCCCTCCCGGTCACCTGTGTAGCATGAGAACCACGGGGACTGTTAGGACCGGTCCCCCCAAGGGGAAGGACGTCCCCTGGGTCCCAGAGCAGGAGAGGCAGGGAAAACTTGCTGTGCCGGGGCCTTGGCAGCTGTCCACCCAGCCGCCTCCTACCCAGCGCCTACTCGGTGCTGGACACAAGCCTGTGGTCTTATGCCCAGGCTTAAGGGGAGAGAGGCATTGGCCAGGACCTAGCCCTGGCCTTTCCTGCTCTGACCCAAGGAAAGGGAAGCAGTTTGGGATGCCCTTCCTCTTGGAAGGGGGTTGGATTCTGGGCTGTCTGCCCCAGAAAGTCTCTAGAAGGCTGGTCCAGCTTGAGGGAATTTCTTCTACCTTCTCCCCGACACGCTTAGTATTTGATGTCTCTTCAGCATCCCCCAGCCGGATCTGTGGGAAGCAGACAGCAGACTCGGCTCTGGGCTGGGGATGGGTGGGGAGGCAGCTCACTGTGGCTCTGGCTCAGGAGGGTCCTGAGGTGCCCAGGCAGAAGGGAACCTGATTCCGCACTCGGGCTGTGCGCCACCTGGCAACACCAACAGCAGGACTGCGGACTCCAGCCACTGCTGCTCCCAGGCGCCTGGGCGGACAGAGGTCTGAGTGCCAGCCTTGGGCGGGGTCCCTGGAGAGTTGGCAGCAGGCTTATCCGTCCATCACCACTTCACACACACTGACAAAGCTCCCGCTTCCTCCCCGCTCCCTGGCCCCGTTCATCACCCGGCCGGCTGGCTCTGGGAAGAACCAGCACCCTCTTCTGCACCCTGAGCCGGGCCTGGCAAGCATCCCCCTGAGTGCTGGTCCCCAGCCGCAGCAGCCCAGGCCTCTCGGGTAGCTTTGAGGGGAGCCTGCCAGGGCTTTACCCTGAACCAGCAGCTGCTTGGCTCCAGAGTTATTCAACTTCCTAGTGGCTGCCTGGCTCACCCAAGATGAGCCTCAGGGCGAGGTAGGAGACCACAATAACCAGCCCCGCAGCGGGCGCTGAGGCCGCCCCAGCGACTTCCCCTCTGCAGACCGCAGAAGCTTGTGCAGCAAAGGCCAAACCGCAGCCGCGGAGAGGCCAGGCCCGCGTGCTCACAGGAGCAAGCACTGTTCTCCTTTTCTCCTGCTTTGAGGAGCCCCACGTCTGTAATTTGTTCCAAGCCGGATATTCTGGACTCACTGCTTTTGGACCACAGTGTGCTCAGCAGTTTTCAAGATGGGAACAGCTCAGCTTCTTCCAGCTGTGCTCCTGGCCCTCCACAAGCCCCACCTATCAACGCACACCTTGCTTCTGCCCCTTTTTCTCATGAGTTTATTTTATTTTATTTTTTGGTACCAGATATTGAACTCACAGCCTCGCACCGGTCAGGTAGGCGCTTAAGCCACCTAGCTAAACCCCCGGCCCTATTTTTTGAGACAGGGTCTCATTATGCAGTGCAGGCTGGCCTTGAGTTCACTTTGTAGTCCAGGCTGGTCTTGAACTCACAATGATCCTCCTGCCTCAGCCTCCCAAGTGCTAGGATTAAAGGCATGCCCCACCACACTCAGCTACAGCCATGAGTTTAGGTTCTCCCCTCCAGGGTAAGTACTGCCCTGTAATTTTCTGACATTTTGTCCCCATAAAAGGGAGCCCTACTGGGGTGTTCCAAAAGCAGTGACAAAAAGGATAATGGGTTAGCCAGGCGTGGTGGTGCACACCTTTAATCCCAGCACTCGGGAGGCTGAGGTAGGCAGAGCGTTGTGAGTTCGAGGCCAGCTTGGGCTACAACGTGAGTGCAAGGCTGGCCTGAGCTACACGGTGCGACCCTGCTTCAAAAAACCAGGGCTGGGAGTTTGGCTCAGTGGCTTAAGCGCCTGCCCTGGTAGGTGCGAAGTTGTGAGTTCAATCCCCAGTGCCGCAAAAAAAAAAAAAGGGCCTACAGGGCCAGGCAAGACCTCTCCACATTTCCCACCCCCCAAACTCACCCTACGCCCCACCTCAGCTGAGGCACCTTCAGGTGGTGAGGTGCCCTCCTCCTCTGCCCCATCTCACCCTGCTTCCTTGGTTGATGGTTTAAAGCATGAACCAAGTTCCGGGGCTGCCCCTAGCCGGGCCTCACCCAGGTTGTTGTGTTTTTGTTGTTTGGTTTTTTGTTTGGTTGGTTGGTTGTTTTGGTTTTTTTGGTTTTTTGATTTTTTGAGACAGGCTCTCACTAAGCAGTTCAGGCTGGCCTCATACAGCAATCCTACCGCCTCAGCCTCCCAAGTGCTGGGATTACAGGCGGGCACCACCACGCCCGGCATTACTCACCCAGGTTTGTGAGGCCACTGGGAGCCCGGCCAGCAGCCCTGCTCCAGCCTCTGCTCAGACTGCTCTGCCTGTCACGCGTGGGTACGGCTCCTCCCTGCTTCCAGCCTTTGCCTTCGTGCCCCTGGCTGACTACTGTGCAACCTTCAGGTCCTCAGTCAGTTGTCTCCTGCTCTAGGAAACTACCTGGACTGTCTTCCCAGGGCCCTCAGCCACTGGTGTCGCCATCGTCATGTGGATGGGTCCCTGCTGATGTCAGGGTTTGGTAACCATGCCGCTGGCCCAAGCAGACATGGGTCAGCACACTGCTGCCCACACACGAGCCCCGCCTCTTGCATCCACAGCTCTTAGTCTCTGAACTAAGTGCAGAGGGCCCTTGAGTCTATGCAGTAGATGGAGGAAGTGGAGCCCATTCAGCCCCTGCCCTGACAGCCAAAGTTTGGGTCCTCCTCCCTAGTACAGCAGCTGTGGATTGAGAATGGGGTTACTGGGCTGGGGATTTAGCTCAGCAGCAAAGTGCCTGCCTGGCAAGCACAAGGTCCTGAGTTCGATCCCTAGTACCAAAAAAGGGGAAAAAAAATAAAAAAGACTGGAGTGACTGTATTCTTCCAAGCAGGGTCAGCTATGATATTTGTTTTTTAAATGAAAGACAAGGATGAGTACTAGGCTGGGAGTCTAAATTCCAACCCCCAATTCCCATCCTGTTCCTGAGTGGCTTTGGGCAAGGGCTGCCAGCCTGGGCTTCAGTTTCCTCCCCTGAAATGGGCTGAGGCACAACATGGAAAAGGTTTTCCGTATGTCAGAAGGTGTAGACTCGGGCTTCCGGGCTGTGGCATGCACCGCTCCTGACAGGCGTGTTTCTCAGGGCCTTCCCCACCTTCTCTGCATGCCCACTGAGCAGATGGGAAACTGAGGCCTGGAAGGGTGCAAGGCCTGCCTCGGGGCAGAGTCAAGACTGAACACAGGCCCAGGCCGCTCACTCTGCACCCCACCTGTGCTCCAGGTGCGGTCCAAGCACTGCGACGTGAAGACCAAGTTCATCACACACACGCCCTGCACCTCGTGCGCTGTCAAGAAGTGGCTTTGTCCCCCAGGCTGGCTTCTCCAGCGCTTCCCAGATAAGACATCCCAGAACTGCCGGTACGGACCCCACCCGTCCTAGCCTGCTTCCAGACACCACTTCTGGGGTGGCAGGCACGGGCCCTCAGAGTGAGGGAAAGGACTCGTGCACGCATTGCCATGCCCCCCAGGGAGGGGGAGGGGCAGACAGTGTGGATTGGGCATCGGTTGTGCGCCAGGCCCTGCGCTCAGCTCTGGGCCAGGGAGACAGAAGAGGTGATGCGAGAACCAGAAACCAGTGGGGGAGGTGGGGCAGGGCCTGCAGGTGGAGCCCCTCCCCTCTCTGTCCCCTCTGTCCCCAGCTACGAGGTGCAGCTGGGGGACTCGCTGATGTCCATGAGTGGCTGCAGCATGGAGTGCTGGAAGGACGTGGTACAGAAGGCCTGCTGCCCTGGCTACTGGGGCTCCCAGTGCTATGGTACGGGAGCTCCGCCTCACTCTGCCCGCCCCAGCCCTGAGCCTGGCCCTGGGCTCCCCCGCTGCAGGAGCTGCCTATGTCCTTCCAATTCGTTCATGGAAAGAGCGCCTTCTGAAAGCCTTCCTGGCTCAGCCTCCCAGCACTGGGTGCCCTGGGGGAGGGGCTGGGGCAGGGGCAAGTGGAGAGTTCAAGGGCCAGAGCTGAGTTCTTGGGATCCACAGAGTGCCCCGGGGGTGCTGAGACCCCATGCAGTGGCCACGGGACCTGCCTGGATGGCCTGGCCGGGAACGGGACCTGTGTGTGCCAGGTAAGGCCTGGGCAGGGTTGGGGCAGGGGCACTAGGAGTGGCGACACTGACTCAGTGTGTCCCCCAGGAGAACTTCAGCGGCTCAGCCTGCCAGGAGTGCCAAGACCCCCGCCGGTTCGGGGCCGACTGCCAATCAGGTAAGGCTCGCTGGGTCCTCCCCGCCCCTCTCCTCCCCAGCACACGGCCCTGCGGTTCCTCCCCTCCCCCCAGGTCCCCGCTATTCTCAGGGTCGCTCCCTCAGCCCCAGGCTGGGCCACGCTCTTCTCAGGAGCCCCACCTGCACCAGGCCCTGGCCTCCCAGGTTATTCCTGCAGAGCTGAGTTCTGAACAGGCAGCAGGCAGGAACCCCGTGGCTGGGGTCTCACCCACCGCTGTGCGTCCCTTCCAGAGTGCAGCTGTGTGCACGGCGTGTGCAGCAGCGGGCCACGGGGGAATGGGAGCTGCCTGTGCTTCGCCGGGTACACGGGCCCCCGCTGCGACCAAGGTGAGCGTGCTGCTGGGGCAGCCGGTCCTCCGGCCAGGGTGGGGCGGGGTGACTGCTTAAGGACAGGCCTGCAGGAGCTATGCCCACAGCCTCACAGGGGACGGGTCTGTGGTCTGGGACTGCTACCGCCCGGAGACTCAGAGAAGGCCGCGCGCTGCCCAGAATCCCATGGTGTGCTGGGCAGAGGATCGAGGTTCCGGGGCTCTGCTGCAGCCTGGAGTCCTGGACCCCACACTGCTCCTTCCTCCCCGCTCAGAGCTGCCTGCCTGCCAGAAGCTGAACTGCCCCCCGAACTCCCAGTGCTCCCCAGAGGCTCCTGCCTGCAGGTGCCTGCCCGGCTACACCCTGCAGGACAGCAGATGCGTAGGTGAGCCTGTGACCTGAGGGCGGGGTCCCAGCTCCGGGCTGGGGCTGGGGAGGCACCCTTTCACCCCAGCAAACGCAGTCCAGGTGAGCACAGAGGGGTAAGGCCCAGGTCACCCCACACACTCTGGCTTCAGCTCACACGAAGGAGGCTGTGAAAGAGACAGGGCTCCTGGGTGCCCCACTCAGGTGGGCTCTCTTTGTGCCGGCAGCTCCTGACCCCTGCCACTCATCGCCCTGTTCCTCGGTGGCCCTTTGCTCAGTGGGTCCTGAGGGACAAGCTCAGTGTCGCTGCCCTGAGAACTACCACGGTGACGGGAGCGTGTGTCTGCCCCACGACCCGTGCACCACCAACTATGGTGGCTGCCCCAGAAACTCTACCGTGTGTCAGTACCAGAAGGCAGGCAAGGTGAGTGAGCCAAGGCCTCGGGTGGGACCCACTGGGACCCACCCCCACCCCACAGTCACCCCACCTGCTCTGGCTGCGGGACCCTGGGCAAGTCACAGGCCTCTGAGAACAGCAGCCATGCGTTTGATGGGGAGAGACGGGGGCGCGGATGACAGTCCAGGCTTGGAGGGCAGCTCCGGGGGGAATGAGGCGTATGCCGGTAGTTCACGCAGGTTCTCATAGATGGATGCAATGTCCCCTCCTGCCCCTGCAATTCGGCCAGGCCACTTGCTCATGCCAACCAGGCCTGATCAGCGCCAACCACAATGCCTCTGCGGGCTGCTTTGGCTACTGCTTCCCCCACACCTGTGACAAGTCAGCCACTTGCCAAGTGACCCCCGAAGGGAGGACCAGGTGGGCACAGGCGTGGAGCAGAGAGGGCGGGCTGGGAAGCAGGCACACGGAGGTCCAGGGGCCTTGCAGGGGTGGGCGGGGGAGGGCCAGGAGAGGCCCCATCCTTTCCCTGACCCGTCTTCCCGGGGCCCCCAGGTGCCTGTGCAAGGAGGGGGAGGTGGGGGACGGGCGTGCCTGCTATGGACACCTGCTCTCGGAGGTAAAGAAGGCCAATGAGATGGGCACACTGTTCCAGCGGCTGAAAGTCGCTGTCACCATGCTGGGTGAGTGTCCTCTGGGCCTGTCCATGACCTGTGCTGGAGAGGGTGGGCCACGCCCTGCAGATTCCAGACGCTCTTTCTGAGAGCTTTGAAGCAACGAATGAGCTGTCGCGGGGTGTACATGGAAGGGGGAGCTGGACCCCAGCCCCAGTGCCCCCACTTACCCTGCACCTAGACTGAACTCCCCAACCTAGGATGGGTGCCTAAGGTCTTCCTAGACCCACTCCCTATCCCCCAGGCGCTCCCCAAATCTATTTTGTTGCTCCCTCCCCTGGCCACCCAGAGCAGGGCTGCCGGGAGCTGCTCACCACGTCGGGCCCGTTCACCGTGCTGGTGCCGTCCACCTCCTCCGGGTCCTCCATCTCCTCCATCTCCTCCGGGAACATGAACGTGAGCCCCTTGGTGCCTTCCCTGGGTTTGGGCCCCCTCTTCAGGCCCCTGAGAGAGCCTCTCCTCTTGACTCTGGGGACCGAGCTGGGGAGGTAGGGCCCTCCTGTGCTGGGCAGGGTCTGAGGCGTGGCTCACATGGCTGCCCATACCCCGGGCACGCAGGTGCCGCTGGCCCGGCAGCTCTGCCGACAGCACATCATCGCGGGCCAGCACATCCTGGAGGACGGGGGCCCCCCGAGAACACACAGGTGGTGGACGCTGGCTGGCCAGGAGATAACCATCACCTTCAACCGCCTGGTAAGGCAGGGACCACGGCCCGGGGACCACAGGAGTCGCAGGCAGAGGGTGCAGCCCAGGCTAAAACGTGGAGGTGGGAAGGAAGCTTGGAACAGGGAGCTGGCAGGTGGGGTCTGCAGAGATGGGGTCTTGCGCCTTCTCAGAGACACACCTACCAGTACAAGGACCAGCCCCAGCAGACCTTCACTGTCCACAAGGCCAACAACATCGCTGCCAACGGGGTCTTCCACGTGGTCACTGCTCTGCGGTGGCAGCCCCCGCCTGCGCTCCCTGGGGACCCCAAGGTGAGCCAACACACTTCTTTCCCCACCCCGCGCTGCCCGCTGCCCTCTGAGACCTGCAGAGCTCAAGAAGGTGGCGGTAGCTCCTGGCAGGCAGGCAGGGAGGAGGGGCCGGTTCCTCCTCCCTCGGTCTGAAGCTGCCTCAGCCTGTGTGTCACTTCCAACAGCAAACCATCGCCCAGATCCTCTCCGCTAATGAGGTCTTCAGCCGGTGGGCCACCATTCTCGAGGTGAGCTGTGCTGGGGTCTCGCCCACCCGGGCTTCTAGGCCAGGAGTTCTCATTGCCCTAGATGGCCTCATGGTGCTCTGGGGCCCTGGAATAGCCTGCTTTGCCCACCTCCCATCGAGAGCCTGCTCACCCCAGTCCTGAGGTTCTCTGGTCCCATGGACCGACCGTCCGTCTCCCACTTGGTGGGAGCTCTCTGTGGGCCGAAGGCGGCAGGCTCAGTGGGGCCCTCAGCAGAGGCTGACCACAGGGTCCCCTCGCCTCCCTCTCACTGCTGCAGAACTGTGGGATCCCCTCCATCCTGGAGGGGCCTGAACCCTTCACAGTCTTTGCCCCAAGCAACGAGGCTGTGGACAGCTTGCGAGACGGCCGTCTGATCTACCTCTTCACAGCGGTAAGCTCGGCGGGGAGAAGGGCCTGCAGGTCGGGGGTACCAGGGCCTCTACCATCGCCCACGGGGCCTCCAGGAGCCAAACACTTTTCCCCTGCCAGGGTCTCTCCAAACTGCAGGAACTGGTGAGGTACCACATCTTCAGCCGTGGCCAGGTGAGAAGTACCACCACGGTCCCGGGGGTTGGGGGACTGCTGCGAATCCAGCCTTCCCAGGGCCCCCTTCTCCTCTTCTCTTCCCTCCTTCCATGTGGACACTATGGCATAGAGGAAATCTGGGGCCCTGGGGGTGACTGTCGTCTGGGCACGCTGTGGCCAGTGCCCAATCTTGCAGCACCCTCTCTTCACCCCAGATGACCGCTGACAAGCTCATTGCCAAGGGGCGGATCCTCACTATGGCAAACCAGGTCCTGGCTGTGAATATCTCCGACGAGGTGAGGTCCAGAGCATCTAACAGAGGGCCCGGTGGTGGGGCTGGAGGTGACCAGCCAGTCACTCCGTCCCTTCGTGACCTGTCCGCTCCAGGCCCTGTGGGATCAGGACCCTGTGCTGACCCCAGGCAAAGCAGACATGGAGCAGATTTCTCTCTTGGGGCCCAGCGGGTGGGAGGGCTCCGAGGGGAAGGGCTGAGCCCACGCAGAGACCCTCCCCACGCCACAGCGAGGCCAGCCAGGGCCCGCTAGGCCAGGGTGGCACACGGGGTCTGTGCCGCAGGGGCGCATCCTGCTGGGACCCGAGGGCGTCCCTCTGCGGCGAGTGGACGTGCTGGCTGCCAACGGAGTCATTCACATGCTGGAGGGCATCCTGCTGCCCCCGACCATCCTGCCCATCCTGCCCAAGCACTGCGACGAGGAGCAGCACGAGATCTTGATGGTGAGACCCCACCCCGCAGCCCGGCCACTGGCTCCTGGGGCAGACGCGCTGTCAGTCCACCATCTGTCTCCACCATACCCAAGACCAGCTTATTCACAGAGGAGGAGGTTATGTTGATTAAGGTTCCAAAAGTCATGGGACACAGCACTGGGGTCTGTTTGGCTTCTCCTGAGGGTCTCGTAAATCACAGGGCCAGGGAGGATGCCAAGGGGAGCCCCTCCCCATCACAGCGCACTCTCGCGCTAACGGCCCACTCTCAGCGCCTCCATCAATCCTTGTCGGGGCGGTGGGGGGGGCCCCCCAACTGGAAACGCCTCCTCTCACAACTCTCACCCTGGGGAACACATCTCAGCATGCGTTCAGGAGGAGACAAACCACGTTCAAACTGTAGCAGGCACCGAGTCAGTGGGTGGGCGGATCTGACGCTGAGACCCCGCCTGGACTCCCAGAGACCCCCGGGTTCCCTGCCCTCAGGCCTGATGATAACGAGATAGCGCCCATCTTCCTCTGCCAGCCCAGGAGGCCTGGCAGTCTCCTCCCCCACCCCACTCACCCCACCCCACGCCCGGCCTCCCTGCTATTTCCGGACCTGGGATCTGTGCCCTCACCCTCCCCTCAGCTGGGGCGCCCTCCCCGACCCCCGTGGCTGACTCTGTACCCTCCGTCCCTTCCTTGCCCTGCCCCATCCAGGGCTCCTGTGTGGACTGTCAGGCCCTGAATACCAGCGTGTGTCCCCCCAACAGCGTGAAGCTGGTGAGCATCCCTCAGCCCAGCCCCCAGGGCTCCCTGAACCCCACTGCTGGGTTGTGCCCCAGGTCGCAGCAGCGGGGAGTAAGGGATGGGAGGCCAGCGGCTCTGGAGGTGGGAGCATGGGAGCCAGGGCTGCCTCTCCAGAGGGCTCACCCCAGACGCCCTCCTGACTGGCTCCACGCGGCCGCCGCAGGACATCCTCCCCAAGGACTGCATCTACACCCACGACTCTCTGGGGTTCAGCGTGCTGAAGAAGGGCTGTGCGCACTACTGCAACCAGACCGTCACGGTGAGCCCAGGAGGGGGCCCGGAGCTGGGCTGGGTGGCCCGCCTTCCTTACAGCCACGCTGCGGCTTAGTGGCGGAAAAGCTGCCATGGAGGGACCTCCTCTGCTCCCTTGCTCTGGAGTCAGACCAGGCAGCAGAAGCGACCTGGGCAGGGTTAGGCGTGGCCTGGACCCACGCGCGCGCTGTCTCTTACAGAAACGTGGCTGTTGCAAAGGGTTTTTTGGGCCTGACTGCACACAGTGTCCTGGGGGATTCTCCAACCCCTGCTACGGCAAAGGCAACGTGAGTCCCCCACTTTCTGAGCTGGCAGTGACTGGTCGTGTGTCGCAGCTGAGCCTGCCAATCTCTGGCTTTGGGTTCTTCGCATGTAGGCAGTGGCAGTTGGGCCAAATTATTTCCATTCTTTGAATTATAAATAACTAAACCAATAGTTTAGCTGCAGCTGTTTTTTAAGGGGCTACTCGTCAGTCATGTTTGTTCCATTTTGTGACATCAGGGCCACTGTAGCATCAGCAATGGGAGAACGCAGGAGTTAGGGCCCCTAGAGAGAGTGTGGGGACAGCACTGGTGACTCTGAGGATTAAGGTCTTGGGGGAGCAGGAGTCGGAGCCCCCCAGGAAGGGAGGGGACATTGTGGGACAGGACAGGCTGAGGCCCTTCCCATGACCGACCCTGTCTCCTGCCCGCTCTCTAGTGCAGCGATGGGATCCGGGGCAGTGGCACCTGCCTCTGCTTCCCAGACTATAAGGGCATCGGCTGCCATATCTGCGCCAACCCAAACAAGCACGGAGACCAGTGCCAGGAAGGTGAGTGGCGCAGGCCCAGTCCGGGACCCTGGGGCTCCCGAGGAGGGACCAGAAGTAGATGTCTCCTTCACCCATGCCAGAAAGAGAACTGGAACTTAATCTAAAGCAAGCGGGATTCAGGTCAGACACAGTGGAGAACTTCCCACGGGTGGTATTAGGAGCAGGGCAGCTAGCGTAGGGCGGTGGAAACACAGAGTGCCCCTTCACATTTCACCTGCTTGTCCGTCAAGTCTGGGATGACCTAGGATTTTGTGACCTTGCAGTCAAATTCCTGCTGCCTCCCCCCACCCCGACGCCGCTAACCCAATCCAGGCTCCCAATCGGCCCTGCCCCCCGCCTCCCTTTCTCTGCTCCCATCTTCTCCCTGCAGACTGCGGCTGTGTCCACGGTCTGTGTGACAACCGTCCGGGCAGCGGAGGGGTGTGTCAGAGTGGCACTTGTGCCCCCGGCTTCAGCGGCCGCTTCTGTAACGAGACCGTGAGGGACTGTGGCCCCACAGGGCCGGCCCAGCGCTGCCACCCGCACGCCCACTGCCTCCGCCAGGACGGGGTGGCCAGGTGAGGGCGCGGGCTCCCTCTCTGTCCAGCGGTGAGCTCGTGTGCTGGTCTGCTCTGCGTCCAGCGTCCCTCTCCCCCACCCCAGGTGTGTCTGTCTCGATGGCTTTGAGGGCGACGGCTACTCCTGCACCCGCCGGAACCCCTGCTCCCAGCCGGACCGTGGCGGCTGCTCAGAGAACGTCAGTTCCCTCAAGCTCTGAACGGGGGAGGAGGGGCTCCCCGGACCCCTGCCCCTGGCCCTGCGGCCCTGAGTCATTTATCCATGGCTGTCACAGGCTGAATGTGTCCCTGGGCACCTGGGCACCCACAACTGCACGTGCCACAAAGGCTGGAGTGGGGACGGCCGCGTCTGTGTGGCCATTGACGAATGCGTGCTGGACACGCGCGGTGGCTGCCACGCCGACGCCCTCTGCAGCTACGTGGGCCCGGGGCAGGTGAGCAACAGCAGAGTGAGCCCAGGGGCCTCTCCCTCTCTGCTGACTGCAGGAACCTCCGCTCCCAGCTCACGCTCAGGGTCAGGAAGCTCAGGTGCAGAAACAGACCGTACACGCTGGGACCGGTTCTCGTGTGTCGTCAGGTCCCTGGCAGTGCCTGGTGTGGGCTCAGAGAATGGCGACCAGAGTAGGAGAAGAGCCATCCCCATGGCACCGGGAAAGGTGGCTGTCGAACTTTGCAGCCTCACACGCTCGTCACAGTTTCTTAGGACCCAGAGCCTTCTGCTGAAGGCTTGAGTGAGGACCCATAGAGCTCCTGTCCTCCCAATTGTACGGTGGCCTTGGGGTCCCGGCCCATGGGGTCTTGGCAATAAGAGTTATATGGGCATAAGGGCTGGATCAAAGTCTTGAAGTTCCTAACTGTGGTTTTGAATGAGCAAGCTGAGATGCCCCCCTTTGCAAATGTGTGGACAAACCCAAGGGCACTGGCACTTAGTGGGAGGAGCTAAAGGAGCTAAATCCCTGAGCTGGCCTCAACAAACTCCTGCCCACCTGGCAAGGCTCCGAGTGCAGCGGGGCCCCGAGGCTCCACGGATGCTTCCTCGCCAATGCCATCATTTCCTCAGTCTCACCCTGAGAGCGGGGGGCGTCTGGAGCTCAGGTCTCCAGGGCAGGGCGGGAGAAGCTCCTGTGGGGCCTGGGCCAGGCTCTGTGGGGAGCAGCCCCAGTGAGGGGCTCGGGGAGAGGAGGAAGGGTGTGGGTGCTCATGGTGGGATGAGGCCCTTTGCTCCCTGACTCCCCAGAGCCGATGCACCTGCAAGCTGGGCTTCGCTGGGGACGGCTACGAGTGCAGTCCCATTGACCCCTGCCGGGCAGGCAACGGCGGCTGCCACGGCCTGGTGAGTGGGTGGAGGCTGAGCCCTGGGCAGGCTCTCGGGCTGGCCTGGCTGCTGTGCTCTCTGGGTATCTGTGTCCCCTGATAACTGAGACCTTTCTAAGCCCCAAATCCGACCGCATCACTCCCTCGCCCTGTCACAGGATAAAATCTCCTACTTCCTTATTAAAGCCACAGGTCCTACAAGAGCCAGCCGTGCCCCTGCCCGGCCTCCTTTCTCTGCTCTACCCCTGGCCCCATTCTTTGTTTCTCTGGCTGCTTCCAGCTCCATGCTGTCCCTGAACATCACTTCCACACCACAGCACCTCCCTTTCCCCAAGTCACCTCTCTGGCCTGGCGAGCTCCTGCTCTAAGCTCAAGCTCCTGAGGGTGCAGGGCTGCCTGGGTGCACCCTGTAATTCCCATGTCAGGTGCTCAGGCGCCCACTGAGAGTCAGAGTGGGGGGAGGGAGAAAGAGGAGAACTGGCTGGCTGGGTGGGCAGAGAGCAGAGAGGGACGGGAAAGAGGAACAGGGACAATGAGTGACCAGTGTCCAGCTTGCCACATAGGTACTGAATGCAGACCATGTCTGTCTGTCTTCCACCCCCCACCAGGCCACCTGCAAGGCGGTAGGGGGCGGTCAGCGGGTCTGTACATGTCCCCCTCATTTTGGGGGTGATGGCTTCAGTTGCTATGGAGACATCACCCGGGTAAGTAATGGTAGCTTGTCCTCTCTCCCTGGGCTTGGGCAGGAGTCCTGTGCACCCCAGGTGGGAAGGTGGTGGCGCTCAGGCCCCTGGTGGGGAGGGGGTTGCATCGGGCCTCAGGCGCATGACTTTAGCTCCTCCCCTCCCTGTAGGAACTGGAGGCAAATGCTCACTTCTCCACCTTCTACCAGTGGTTCAAGGTAGGACAGGGCAGGATACTGGGGCTGGGGACTCAAATCAAGCAGGCCTTTCTGGAAGCAGGGGTGTCACCTACCATTGCCAAAAGTTGGAGGCTGCCTTCATCACTCCTGCCCCTGTTCACGGTATACAGAGTGCCGGCATCACTCTTTCTGCTGACGGCCGAGTCACAGCCCTGGTGCCCACTGACTTTGCCATCCGTAGGCTGAGCCCTGAGAACAAGGCCTTCTGGCTGCGGCCGAAGATGCTGCCACACCTGGTCAGGTGGGGCAGCTGTGAGCGGGCCAGGCCATGGGAGGGGGCAACTCCTCGGGACCCAGGTACTCCCCAAAGAGGCAGAAGAGAATCGGGTCCTCTCCTGGCCTGTGTCCACCTGGTGGGTGAAGTGTCCAGTCCCGAGGGTCTCTGTGTCTTACAGTAACCTGGTTCTCTCCCCCTTAAACTGTTGTCCCTCAGGGCCCATTTTCTCCAGGGCGCCCTCTCTGAGGAGGACCTGGCCCAGCTAGGTGGGCAGGATGTGGCCACTCTGAACCCCACTACGCGCTGGGAGATTCGCAACATCAGTGGGGTAGGAGATGAACCCTGGGCAGAGGAGGGGACCAGACAGGGTATAGGCAGGGGCTCAAGTGGTTACAGCCTCCCCCTAACCAGGGTTCCCAGAGGATGAGGTCGGGGGTCCTCTCGCCCTGCCCAGTCGAGCTCAGGACACAGAGCTGATGACCGCGTCTTTGGGCCAGCAGTGATTTCCCCACTTGGGGCCGTCTACACATACACACCTGTCCTTCTCATTGTGGCCCCTAGCAAGGGTCTGCGTACCTGCCTGAGAGCAGAGGCTGAGTCTGAGTGTTACAAGCCAGGCTGGGCTGCTCTCAGACATGTCTGTGCCCACCACTCTGCCTGCTGCCTTCCAGAGGGTCAGGGTGCAGAATGCCAGTGTGGACGTGGCTGACCTCCCCGCCACCAATGGGGTCCTACACATCATCAACCAGGTATCACAGGAGGAGGGTGTGTGCAGGAAGCTGCCCGGGCAGGCCAAGAGGTGATGACAGTCCCTTGTGTCCACGTCCACACCAGGTCTTGCTGCCACCACGAGGGGACGTGCAGGTCGGGCAGGGGGTCCTGGAGCAGCTGGATCAGGTGCCCGCCTTCCGCCTCTTCAGGGAGCTGCTGCAGGTAAAGCGGGACAACGAGGGCAGATGGCTGCTTGGAGGCACCTGGCCCAATCTGGGGAAGGCTGGCCGGTAGCCAGGGTCCGGACTGGGGTTAACACGCCCATCCCTAACCCCTGTCCCTAGCACCACAGCTTGGTGCCCCAGATCGAGGCTGCCACTGCCTATACCATCTTTGTGCCCACAAACCGATCTCTGGAGGCCCAGGGGAACAGCAGCAGCCTGGTGAGTCCACGTTTCCCAGGGTGGAGGCCAAACACACAGACTGAGCCTCCTGAGCTAAGGCAAAAAAGGGACCCAGTGAGCACAGTGACGCCCAGGGCGCTTGGGAGTCCCCGGTCCCCCTGAGCCAAGCCCCCACCCCCCAGGACGCAGACACGGTGCGAAACCACGTGATCCTGGGGGAGGCGCTCTCTGAGGACGCCCTACAGAAAGGGGGACACCGCAACTCCATGCTGGGCCCCATGCACTGGCTCGTCTTCTACAACCACAGCGGCCAGGTTTGAGGGACGGGGAGTGCGGAAACCCTTCCCCGGGGACCTGCTCTGAAAAACCCCTTTTTGAGGGAGTTTCTCTACCTAGGAGCCTCTAACCTCTGCTCCTGGGAGACCCACCCCCCATCCTCCCTGCAGCATGTCCTGGCTTTGCAGCCCCTTAAATGAGGGAGGCTGGGGCGTGGGCGCATTCAGCTTCTGGCCCGGCTTGCTTCCCAGCCTGAGGCGAACCACGTGCCGCTGGAAGGCCCCTTTCTGAAGGGTCCTGGATACTCACTGTTCGGCCTGTCGGGGGTCCTGACTGTGGGTGGGAACCGCTGCATGCACAACCACCCGGCGGCGCTGCGGGTGAGTGCGAGGCTGGGGCGGGAGGAAGGCGTGGCGGGTGGCCTAGCCGGCGGTGGGGAGCCCTCAGTCAGCCACCCTGAAGGAAGCACAGTGGTTCTGGGGGCCCCCAACCTGGACCATCTGGTGCTGTTCTCCCTCCCCCAGGAGAAATGCGTAAACTGCTCCCGGAAGTTCCGCTGCACTCAGGGCTACCAGCTGCAGGTGAGGCTGGGCTTAGCGCAGTCGTCTTTCTCTGCTTCACTGCCCTCGGCTCCCGAGTAGCCCACACTCACCCTGGACCCCATTCTGCCACATGCCTGGGGCTGGGCAGCCGCCTCCCCACGGGAGACCCAGAGGCCGAGGTCCTGGGACGGAATCCTCACTCACCGCCGAGGTCCGCCTTCCCACAGCAGGCCCGTCGGGCCGCCTACACTGTGGTGTCCGCTCCCACCTGTCTGTCTCATCAGCTGAGAGTCCTGCAGTCCCTGTCTGTCTCCTCACACTCTGCTCCATCCCTGCCCGACCCACTGGCTGACCCTCCTGCCGGTCCCATTCCAGGACACGCCCAAGAAGAGCTGTGTTTACAGAGCAGGCCTTGCCTTCTCCCGGGGCTGTTCCTACACATGTGTCAAGAAGATCCAGGTTTGAGCCCGGCGTGGTGACGCCCTCCTGTAATCCCAGCACTCGGGAGGCTGAGGCAGGAGAACTGTTGCAAGTTTGAGACCAGCCTGGGCTACAAAGTGAGCCCAAGGCCAGCCTGAACTGCATAGCGAGACCCTGTCTTAAAAAGACGCCCCCCCCAAAAGAAGAGAAGATCCAGGTTTGCCCTGAACCCCCTGCCCCCACAAGTCTTTGGTCAGGGAGGAGGTGCAGACGGGGGAGGAGCCCAGACTAGATTTTCAGGGCGGCAACAAGGCTGGGCTTCCAGTGAGGCCAGTGAAGCAAGGGTGGTCTGAAGTAGGGAAGGGGAGAGATGTCCAAAGTCAGAGGGCCAGTGTTTGTCCTTCTGTCCATCCCTTAGAGAGCAGGGATGGGGACAGGGAGAAAGGGACCCAGCCCAGAGTGGGGGCGTCTCCTTACTGCGGTACCCGGGCGCCCCCTTCCAGTCTTGAGCCTGTTTCCCCACCCTGCCAGGGGAGTGGGGTGCAAGGCATTCAGCTGCTTTCAGCTCGTATCTGCCCACCCCTGGGTTTGTGGCGCCGAGAGGCCCCCATCTTCTCTGCCCCGTCACCCCTCCTGCCCTGGGCGGGGCTTTTTCTTCCTTGCCTAACTGCCCCGCCTTTCACAGGTGCTCGACTGCTGCCCTGGCTACTTTGGCATACTGTGTGAGCCATGCCCTGAGGGCCTGGGAGGCGTGTGCTCGGGCCATGGGCAGTGCCAGGACAGGCTCCTGGGCAGTGGGGAGTGCCGCTGCCGTGAGGGCTTCCACGGGACAGCCTGCGAGATGTGTGAGCTGGGCCGCTATGGACCCAACTGCACGGGAGGTGAGGGCCGGAGGGGCAGGGCGGTGGGCACCTTGGAGAGGGGCAGGATGCAGGTGCCACATAATCTCTGAGCTCCCTCGTCCCCTCCCAGTGTGCGACTGTGCCCACGGACTCTGCCAGGAGGGGCTGCGAGGCGACGGAAGCTGTGTCTGTAACGTGGGGTGGCAGGGTCTCCGCTGTGACCAGAGTGAGTGGGACACAAGGGCGTGGGGATGCGTGACTTCGGGGGAGACAGCTCCTGGGTCCGAATGACCAGAACCTTCCTCCTGTCCCCAGAAATCATTGGTCCTCAGTGCGAGAAGAAATGCGACCCCAATGCCAAGTGAGATGAGCCTGGGGGAGGTGGGCCGGTATTGGGAGGACTGGGGACAGGGTAGGGGCTGGCAGGCACGGGCTGAATGGCCGCCCTCCCTCCTAGCTGCGTACAGAGCTCAGCGGGAGCCCCTGCCTGTGTCTGCGCCGCGGGATACTCAGGCAATGGCAGCTACTGCTCAGGTCCGGCCCCCTGGGTGCCCTAGGCCCTTTTCTGAAATGTTGGGGTGGCCATCCCCCACTGCTGTGCAAGACGGGTCCTACCTCTCCCTCTGACCTTTTCCTGTCTCTCATGGCCACCTCTCCTGCCCCACCCCTGCCCCACGCCCGCTCCTCATAACTCTGTGGAATGGTCTAACCCTAGAGGTGGATCCCTGTGCCCATGGCCATGGGGGCTGCTCCCCCCATGCCAACTGCACCAAGGTGGCGCCTGGGCAGCGGACATGCACCTGCCAGGATGGCTACGCAGGCGACGGGGAGCTGTGCCAAGGTGAGGCTGAGCCCTCTGACCCAGGGGGTTATAGGACTAGGAGTCTGGTGTCAGTGAGCCGGAGCAGACTAGGAAGGGCTGGAAAGCACCCAGGTGTGGAGGTTGGAGTTCCAGAAACGGGGGGGATAAGCACCTGATGGCACAGATGGACAGATGGATGGAGGGGCCACGAACGGTCAGCCCTCATCCGTGTCTCTACCCACAGAGGTTAACAGCTGTCTTGACCACAATGGAGGCTGCCACATTCACGCCGAATGCATCCCCACGGGCCCCCAGCAGGTCAGCACGGCAGGGCTGGACACTGGGGTTGTCCCGTATGGTGGGGCCTCTTTCAGACCAGGCCTGGGGAGGGGGTGACCCTTTCATCTAGGGCACTGGCCAGCTCTTGGCTCCCAGCAGCCTCGCTGATCAGGATTCGGTACAGGTGTCCTGCAGCTGCCGCGAGGGTTACAGTGGAGATGGGATCCGGACTTGTGAGCCTCTGGACCCCTGCTCAAAGGTCAGGTCCCCCACACTAGCACATCTTACAGGCAGAAGGGACCGTGGCGGGGAGCAACCTTCCTTATCCCGGGAGGAGCCTAGGGCCCTGTGTAGGATGGGCCACCTTCCCCGCAGGCTCGTCGGGTTCTTGATACAGAAAAGGAGCTTTGGGGGTTGGACAGCCACTTCATGACTGCACACCAGGGCTTGGGGTGACAGAGGGTCTCACAAGCCACTGACGCCTCCCTTCCTGTCCCTGCCTCAGAACAACGGAGGCTGCAGCCCTTACGCTGTGTGCAAAAGCACAGGGGATGGCCAGAGAACATGCACCTGTGACGCGGCCCGTACGGTGGGAGACGGCTTCACCTGCCGCACTCGAGTGGGCCTGGTAAGGATGCCCAAGTCTGCCCCGACCTGATCTTGGCTATGGCTCATGGCACTAAATTAGGATTTGATCCTGACCCCGCTTTTGACCCCAATCCTGCACCTGACCGACCCTTGACTCTTCTGGAGCCTACGTCAGCTGTGACACATGACATAATCCTGACCCCGGCTCAGACTCCCTGGCTTTCCTTTGCACATCTCTGACTTGGCCAGACCTTAGGTGCAGGTGCTGGGACAAGAGCCTGGCCCTGAATGGGGGCCACTCCAGATCTGAGCTGATCCTTGCGCCCCCAGGAACTCCTTCGGGACAAGCACGCCTCATTCTTCAGCCTCCATCTGCTGGTGAGTAACCCAGCCTGGGCCCACCTGTCTCTCCCTATGTGCCCGTCTGGTTAGGGAACCTGCTCAGAGTTCATCTTTTGGGGATGATCTGTGGAACCCCAAATCGCTTCTCCCTTCTCCAGGAATACAGGGAGCTCAAGGGCGAAGGGCCCTTCACAGTCTTCGTGCCTCAGGCAGATCTGATGACCAACATGTCGCAAGTACGCAGCCTCCAGAGAGGAAGGTTGGGGAGGATGAACACTGGTGGTGGGTGCCGTGTGGGCAGAGGTGGCAATCCGAGGCCCCCATTATCCTCGCGATGCCACTCTAGCAAGCGCTGGCTCGTATCCGGGCACATCGCCAGCTGGTGTTTCGCTACCACGTGGTCGGCTGCCGGCGGCTGTGGAGCCAGGAGCTGCTGGAGCAGGGGTACGCCACGGCCCTCTCGGGGCACTCGCTACGGTTCAGTGAGAAGGAGGTGAGCAGGGCCCTGCGCACCCGCCCTCGGCAAGTCCACTGCTTCCTTGCCCCCATCCTGGCCCAGATCCTCGGACTGAGGACTGGGCCAAGGGGGATGTGTGCCTCACCCTTTGCTTGCTTCATGAGCCTTGCCTGCCCCAGCCCCTCCCGCAGTTCTGACCTGACAGTCGGTGCAGACTGTTCTGCGCCTCCAGCTGGCCCTGCCCCAGGGCACACCCACAGTTCAGCTCCTCCCACCCCATCAGCTTCCTTCAGCCCCACGCCCCACCCCCAGGGCAGCATTTACCTCAATGACTTCGCGCGGGTAGTGAGCAGCGACCACGAGGCAGTGAACGGCGTCCTGCACTTCATCGATCAAGTCCTGCTGCCGCCAGATGTAGTACACGAGGAGCCTGACGCTATTCCTGTCCCCCGGGTATGACCCAGCGCAGGGCCAGGTGCAGGAAGGCGTGTGACTGGGGCCTGGGGTCCTCCTTCCCTCCTGACCTGGCTGCTCACTAGGGTCTTTCCCCAGAGAAATGTCACCACCGCTGCCGAACACTTTGGTTACAAGATCTTCAGCCGCCTTGTGAAGGTACCGCTCCCGCTCCCGTCGGTGTGCCTGACAGTGTGTTTAGGCTTCCGCGAATGTGCGTGCCCGTGCAGACTCTCGCACGCAGACCACGTCTCCACGTGTGAGCCTGCAGACCCAAGTGTGCAGGTGGTGTCTGCGCCAGCGGACCCCTGTGAGGGCGCTCTTGGACACTAGTCCTCCTTAGCTGTGGTCCTACCTTCTGCAATTTCAGCTACCTGGAGTCAACTGCAGTCCGAAAATATTATGTGGAAAATTCCAGAAAGAAACAACTCACAACTTTCCCCCAGTGTCCCTTAAATAATTTCTAATGTGGCTGGGCGTGGTGGCGCACGCCTTTAATCCCAGCGCTTGGGAGGCTGAGGTAGGCAGAGCATTGTGAGTTCAAGGCCTGGCTTGGGCTACAAGGTGAGCACAAGGCCAGCCTGAGCTACATAGTGTGACCCTGCCGCAAAAAACTAGGGCTGGGAGTTTGGCTCAGTGGCTTAAGTGCCTGTCTGTCAGGTGCGAGGTTGTAAGTTCAATCCCCAGTGCCGCAAGAAAAAAAATTTCTAATGTGATGTATTGTTAGGAATTCTAAGTTATTATTGTTAATTTCTTGCTAGGAAAAATAGGCTATGTAGGGTTCAGTGCTATGTAGTCTCATGCATCCAGGGCAGGGTGTGCGTGTGTGCAGCGTGGCGTAGAAGGTACCCCCGAGGGCGAGGGGTGTGGCTAAGTGAAGGCCACCTAGGCCTGGGCCCAACCCTCCACCCCCTTCCCTGATGCTGCTGCTCCTCTGGATGGCTCCCTCTCTGCTCCGCCCCACCACCAGACGGCCGGCCTCCTGCCCATGCTTCAGGACGCATCCCACAGGCCCCTCACAATGCTGTGGCCCACGGATTCTGCCCTGCGGGCCCTGCCCCTTGATCGGCAGGCCTGGCTCTACCATGAGGACCACCGTGACAAGCTGGCAGCCATTCTCCGCGGCCACATGATCCGTAACGTCGAGGTGGGCACGCCTCAGCGCTTGGTCGGTCCCCGCTCCCTGCTCCTTAGCTGCCTGCGGGCTCCAACTGTGGCCTCATTTGTTCAGGCCTTGGCAGCTGATCTGCCCAACCTGGGCCCCCTGCGGACGCTGCACGGGACTCCCATCTCCTTCTCCTGCAGCCGCGGCAGGCCTGTGAGTCTGGGGCGAGGACTTAGAAGAGGAGGCAGGAAGGGCAGCGAAGGGCAGCAGTGCCCGTTATGCCCATGTGCTCCACGTCGTCCACCCGCAGGGTGAGCTCATGGTGGGTGAGGAGGACGCCCGAATTGTACAACGGTACCTGGCCTTTGAGGGTGGCCTGGCCTATGGCATCGACCAGCTGCTGGAGCCCCCTGGCCTTGGTGCTCGCTGTGATCGCTTTGAGACCCGACCACTGCGACTGGTAAGGGAGACCACAGGCCAGAGGTGGCAGAGCTGGGGCCCAAGCCCAGCTGTTCTGTCCACACCCACCTCACCTTGTGGTGTTGACCTCTACCCCTTCCAGAAGATCTGCACCGTCTGTGGGATGGAGCCGCCCTGTCCTGAAGGCTCGTGGGAGGTGGTAAGGCACCTAGAGCTGAGTTAGGGGTTGGCAGGGGACCAGGACCACCAAACTCAGGCTGCCTGTGACCTGACTACTCCTGTCCCAGGGCACACCCGAGGACTGTTGGCGCTACTCAAAGTTCTGGGCAAACTCTGCACTGCGTGCCCTTATGCTTAGCAATGTATGGGTGCGGCCCAGCTATTGGAGCCCGCCTCAGAGCCTGAGCAAGGGCTGCCAGCGCTCCTGCGTCACTAGCAGCTGGAGGCCCAGCTGCTGTCCGGGTCACTATGGCAGTGAGTGCCAAGGTGAGCATCCTGAGGCTGCAGACTCCCGACTGCAAGGGCAGAGCTCTGGTCATTGTCCCTAAGAAAGGCTGTCGGGGTCCCCCGGGGTGGGGGAGGTCTGGGCAGTGAGCAGATTTTTACCAGGGGGGATGGGAGTGTAGAGGGTGTGGAAGTGCTGGAGCATCTGGGGGTTCTCCAGGGCCTGGTGGCACGGGGGTGTCCTCAGCAGTGTGGGGACATCATGGATAGGTGCTCCTTGAAGAGGCTGCCACTGGCTGGGGGGCGGATGCCAGGACTGAGCCACGTGTGTGAGTGTCCTGACGGGAGCCCTTCCCAACCTCTTTCTCATGCCCCATCCCCCAGCTTGCCCTGGTGGCCCCAGCAGCCCCTGTAACAACCACGGTGTGTGCCTGGATGGCATGAATGGCAGTGGGCAGTGTAAATGTCATTTGGGTTTTGCTGGGATGGCCTGTGAACTCTGCGCCCCGGGTGCCTTTGGACCCCAATGCCAAGGTGGGCTATCCTTGCCCATTCCCATCTCGCCCAAATTCCCTTGGCCTAAGCGCCTGCCTTTATCCTCCTGCCTGTCCCCCTCCCCAGCCTGCCACTGCACCGCCCATGGCCGCTGTGACGAGGGCCTTGGGGGCTCTGGCTCCTGCTTCTGTGATGAAGGGTGGACTGGGGCACGCTGTGAGGTGCAGCTGGGTGAGTGTCTGTGGGGTTCGTGCCCAGGCGGCACACTTGGATACACTTGCATACTGTTGGCTGCCCCAGTGACACACAGGTGGAGGACCTGAGGGTGGCCAGGACGGGTGGACACCAGGAGCACAGCTACTGACCTGGTCATACGGGGACGGGCCCTGGGGGACAGAGCTGCAGCCCGTGTGTACCCCACCCTGTGCATCCCAGGCCATGTGCCGTGCAGGCAACAGCTGCGAGTGCGGCCTGGGCTACGAAGGTGACGGCCGTGTGTGCACGGGTAAGCGGGTGACCGGGTGGGATGGGGGGAGCACCTCCAGTTCCCTCGTCACCTGCTGTGAGCACTTCTTCTGTCCCCAGTGGCAGACCTGTGCCAGAATGGGCACGGTGGCTGCAGTGAGCATGCCAACTGTAGCCAGGTGGGCACAGTGGTCACCTGTGCCTGCCTGGCCAACTACGAGGGTGACGGCTGGAGCTGCCGGGCCCGCAACCCCTGTGCAGACGGCCACCGCGGGGGCTGCAGCGAGCACGCGGCCTGCCTGTACACTGGCCCGGTAAGCAGGGTCGGGGAGCCAACAGCCCAGGGCGAGGCTGTCCCTCCGACTCCTTGCCCTTGTCTCTGAAGGACACCCACTGTTCTCCCTGCTCCTAGAACACCCGGCGCTGTGAGTGCCACGCAGGCTACGTGGGTGACGGACTACACTGTGTAGAAGAAGCCGAGCCGCCTGTGGACCGCTGTCTGGGCCGGCCGTCACCCTGCCACTCGGATGCTGTGTGCACTGACCTGCATTTCCAGGGTGTGCTCCCTGCCTGCTGCTGGCCCGGTGCTTTCTCTCTCTGCTTTCTGGCCAGCTGACCACGCATCCCTTTTCTCTGGCAGAAAAGTGGGCTGGTGTCTTCCACCTCCAGGCCACCAGTGGCCCGTACGGCCTGAACTTCTCAGAGGCTGAGGCAGCCTGTGGGGCCCAGGGAGCTGTCCTCGCTTCATTCGCTCAGCTTTTTGCTGCCCAGCAGGTGCGTGAGCTCAGAAGTCATCGCCAAGCCTCCGGGGTCCCCTGAGCTGGGCCTTGGGTCTCAGCAGCCTTCCTGCCCTTGCAGCTGGGCTTCCACCTCTGCCTTGTGGGCTGGCTGGCCAACGGTTCTGCTGCCCACCCTGCTGGGCTCCCTGCAGCAGACTGCGGTGAGGGTCAGGTAGGTGCGCTCAGCCTCGGCACCCGGAAGAACCTCTCGGAGCGCTGGGATGCCTACTGCTACCGTGTGCAAGGTGCGTCCATCCTACCAAGCCCGTGCCCTGCTTGGTCCTTTCCTGCCCCTGCACCGCATCACTGACCTGCCTTTCTTGCAGATGTGGCTTGCCGATGTCGGGACGGTTTCGTGGGTGATGGGATCAGCATGTGTAACGGGAAGCTGCTTGATGTACTGGCTGCCACTGCCAACTTCTCCACCTTTTATGGGGTGTGCAGGGGCCCAGCCCCATGGGTGGGGTATGGGTGCCCTAGGAAGGAGCCTGCCCACAGCCCTGACTTCTCAACCTCCCAGATGCTGCTGGACTATGCCAATGCCACCAAGCGAGGCCTGGACTTCCTGGATTTCCTGGATGATGAACTCACCTACAAGACACTCTTTGTCCCTGTCAACGAAGCCTTTGTGAATAACGTGGTAACAGCACGAGTGGGCAGGGAGTAGGTCCCCGGGCTGTACCCTCCGGCTAACCAAACCTGATAGGCCTTTCTCCACCCAGACACTGAGCGGCCCAGACCTTGAGCTACATGCTTCCAACACCACCTTCCTGCACACAAACGCCAGCCAGGGGACCTTGCTCCCTGCCCACTCGGGTCTCAGCCTTGTCATCAGTGATGTGGGCCCTGACAACACTTCCTGGGGCCCTGTGGTGAGTCTGGCTGCTGCCTCCTCCCTGCTGGATCTGGTCCTCACCGGCAGGGCCTGACTCTTATCCCCCTGCAGGCTCCTGGGACAGTTGTGGTTAGGCATGTCATCGTGTGGGACATCATCGCCTTCAATGGCATCATTCACGCTCTGGCCAGCCCCCTCTTGACCCCTCCGCAGGCCGTGAGTCTGGGGAAGAAGGTAGAGCTGTAAGGGGTGAGGGGCAGCTCTGGCCAGGTCTCAATGCTCTCCTTGTTCGCAGGGGGCGGTAATGGCTCCCGAGAGCCTGCCTGTAGCAGTGAGTGTTGGGGCAGTGGTGGCCACTGGAGCACTGCTCAGTCTGGTGGCAGGAGCCCTCTACCTCCGAGTCCGAGGCAAGCCTGCCGGGTTTGGCTTCACCACCTTCCAGGTAGGGTTGGTGAGACAGAGGTGGTGGTCAGGGTCAGGATGCTTCCAATCTTACATGAGACCTGTCATCCCTCTTAGGCAGAGGATGATGCTGATGACGACTTCGCTCCATGGCAAGAGGGGTCCCCAACCCTTGTCTCTGTCCCTAATCCTGTTTTTGGCAGCCACGATGCCTTTTGTGAGCCCTTTGATGTGAGTGTGGGGATATGGGGGTATGGAAGGGGTCCTGGGCCCATCTTGTCCTGCTGCAACTGGCCTCCCTCTGCCAGGACTCACTCCTGGAGGACGATTTCCCCGACACGCAGAGGATCCTTGCCGTCAAGTGATGGGCTGAGGCCAAGCAGAGCCGCATGTGGGAAGTGCCCGATTTTATTGCTTATCTGGACAGATGCCCAGCGTGGATGGGGCAGGAGGGAGTGGGGGGCCCATCCTGGACAATAAAGGTACCCTCAACGGATATGGGCCATGTCGCCAAGGAAGGGTGTCTTCATGCAGCCTGTGCAGAGCTGGTCCATCCAGAGCGGCGCCTCGTGCTGCAGAGGTGTGCGGCGTGGGTAGAAGGTGAAGTCCACGCGGTAGTTGAGGAGGCAGCTGAGGGAGGCCATGTAGAGGTCGGAGAAGCGCACGAGGCGCCTAGAGAAGTAGGTGGGGTTGTGGAAGGTGCGGAAGATGCTCCCGAACTGAGCATTGAACAGGGCCTTGGTGATGTACCTGGGGAGGGAGAAGGGGCACTTGAGAGTGGACACAGGAGGGGCTAGGACAGGGCCCTGACCCTGGCCTCCCCACGCACCTCAGCTCCTGCCGCTCCTTCACCCAGGCAGCCAGCACCTGTTGCGACTCTGCGTCCTGATAGGTCTGGAGTGGGGAAGAGCCAGTGTGTGGCTCAGCGCCCAGGAGGCTGAAGCCCTGGGGGCTCCTCCCGGACACGGACAGCCTGCCGCCCTGTACCTGCATGCGCTCGAGCAGCCCGGTCAGTGCCTGCTGCCAGGTCAATGAGTGCATGTACTGCTCTGTGTTGATGATGCGGATCTCGCGCTCCAGCTCAGGGATGATGGCGCCCGTGCGCCAGCCGTGCCGCAGCATGAGATCCTGGTGGGAAACTGGTGTCAGGGACAGCCGGGAACCTCCCCACCCTTCTCCCCTGCGGCCCAGCCCTGACTCCCTCACCGCTAGATCACTGTAGAGGTGGTCTCCAAAGTAGAGTACCCGGGGGCCACGCCACTCTGTCAGCCGAAGGAAGTCGAACAGGTTTCCCTTGGGAAAGGAGAGATTGCTGAGTCAGCAGCGCTCCCGAGGGAGCCAGCGCCAGCCCGGCCCTCCTGAGCCCTGCCGGACGCTGGGCTGCCCTTTCCCGTGGCCTGGTTGCGCTGCGGTCCTCACCACTCACCCTCCCACTTGGAAAGTGGGTGTCTGCCCAGTGCAGGGTAGGCCCCTGTAGGCCTGGTGCAGTGCCCCGATCCTCAAGGGCCTGACCCCTGCTCCAGGCTGGACATTAAGTCCCTGTTTATGAGAAACAAACCATAGCGCAGGCTCCACGCTCTAAAGCAGAGGGCGCTGAAATCCTTGTTGGCTGCCTCAGCCCAGAGGGATCCAAGAGACCAATGGCAGAGCTCACTGGCTGTGCTGTCGTTTTCCTGCTCCAAAGCCAGAGAAACAAACACTTGGCCCAGCCCAAATATAACTGGAAAGGTCATGGGGCAGAGTGAGGGTGGAGGGGCCCCCCTCAGACTCCGCAGGAAGAATGTACACCCAGTGAGGCGTCATTCACAGACATGTCTGCCCCCGTGAGTCTCAGAGGGATGTGAATGGCTGGGACGGATGGCTGTAGAGCCTAAAGTGAGAAGCAGGCAGACCCACGGAAGGCTGTGACCCCGGACCAAGGGAGGCTCTTGAGGCAGGAGATGGGGAGAGGGCAGAGAATGACGGGGACTTAGGGCGAGGCTCCTGAGAACCAGGCAGGATCCAACACCCGCAGCGCACAGAAACTCCGGAATGTTGGACTAAGAACTGCCTGGCAGCTACAGAGGAAGAAGTTAACATGCCCAAAGGTGCTTGCTTTCCTCCACCACGGGCAGGCGCCAAGACAAGGCGAGCAGCTTCCTCAGAGCTGAGAGGCTGTGAGAAGCTGGGGTGCGGCAGGGCAGGATGCTGAGGGGCAGGAGTGCTGCCTCTAGGCCTGAGCACCTCGACACTGTGCCCTTGGCCAATTGCTGGCTTCCCCCAGCACCAAGGCCCCTGGAATCTCTACCCCTAAGACACCCGGCTCAGCCAGGATTTCCACATTCCTGTCAAGGCCAAATGCCTTAATCAGCTCCTGCTCATGGCCACCTGATGGTGCAGGCTCAGCGCCTTTTATCTTCCTAGCCAGGCAGCAAGAGGCTCTCTGCAGGGTTTTCAGGAACTCCCCACTGGCCTGGCTCACAATACCCCCCAGCTGGGTCTGCCCACAGCAGCGCCGTTCAGGGGGTGCTCAGCGGGACAGGACACCCTATGGGCTTTCTATCACAGCTCGAGGAGAGCACCAAACTGCCTTTGCGGCAAGACGAGGTCAGGCTCCCTCTGCTACTGTGAGGAGTCCGACTTACACTCAGGCAGCATGACCCAGAAGCCAAGTGCCCTCTTCCATGGCGCAGACCTCCCAGACCTGCTCCCTAACACCTCTGCCGTGGTGAGCAGCAGTCACCGCTGCTGGCTCGGGCCCCACAGTGTGGGGCTGGCCAGGGCCTTGGTTAGGCTCTCAGCACCTGCCGGGTGCTATCCTCCCAGGCAGCCCTCACCTGCCGATAGATCTTGCCCTTTTCCAGGCGAGTGATCCGGTCCCAGTGGAGCGAGCCCTTCTCATCCAGTTTTCGGAAAGGCCTGAGGCGAGAGGCAAGGGCCTGACCTCCAGTCTGTGCCTCCCCACTCTCTGCAAGCCCACCCACTCAAACGCACGCCTCCTAGCAAGGTCATGTTCTCGCCCCAAATACAGAGTGACAAACAAAGGCCAGTGTGGCCTCATGCCTCAAGTTCCCTCACTAGGGCTGGGGCCTCCACTTTCTCTACCCCACTCCCCACTTCCAGGACCATACTTGCGCCGGTCAGTGAAAAAGCTGGGCTTGTCTGCCTGGACGATGACCACATCAAAGAGTTGGCGCCAGTCAGGACCCACCATGTGCCGCATGCCCTTGTCTCTGTGAAGAGCCATCCAGGCAGTCTGGCCCCAGGCCCGGGCTGCAGTCCTGCCCACCCCCCCCCACACACACAGGGGGGCTGGACTCACACAAAGCTGAAAGGACTGTTAGTGATGAGGAACAGCTGCTTCCCATGGGCTACCAGGCGGCTCAGAACTGCAAACGTCTCATCTCCTCTCAGGATATACTTCTCTGAGGGGGAATACGGTCTGTGAAGGCCAGCCCTTCCTGCTACTCCGGCAGGCCAGGGAAGGGCTACGGTCCACCCTTACCCATGTCTCGCTCAATCCACTGGTACATGAGGCCCTTCACATGCACATCTCGAATGGCATCCTGGAAGGTGGGGAGGATAGTAAGGGCACAGCAGGGTCCAAGAAGGGCCTGCCCTATTGTGGCTGGACTCTGCCTTCCTGCTGGCTAACAGGCAGTCCCAGAATCCCTACCGTCACATCCTTGTAGAGGTGTGCTTGGTCAAACTCCAGACCGTGGCCCAAGAAGTGGTCCACCACGCAGGACAGCAGTGCCATCTCGGGCAGTGAGAAGATGTCCATGAACTGCTTAATGGAAGGGCCCTAAGGAGAAGGCCACGTCTCAGCCATCCTTCTGACCCCACCGCCCCAGCACTGGGGACTAAGGGCTCCAAATCTGCCCCGGGACCCTGTCAGAGAGCTCAGCGGTGGGTCAGGGCTGGCCATTGCCTTGTGGGCAGCCAATATCCACAGTGAGATCACCACTATGTGGCCTCCTCAAGGAGCAGGAGGAAGGGAATACCTTGCCGTAGAAACCGCTCATCTGGTAGAGTGGGATGTGCTGGGTGCCTCCATAGAGGTCGATCACCTCCTCATCTGGCACGGGCTGGAGGCCCCTGAGTGGGGGCACAGACACCATCATTGCGAGCCCAGGCAGGGTGGTGGCTGGGGCAGGACCGGGGCAGAGTCAGTACTGACCTGTAGGCGGTCCCCAGCTGTACATAATGGAAGGCATCGATCTTCATCAGAAGGCTCTGGGGGCACCAGGGGCCAGTTGGTAGTGAGGAGGTAGTTTCTGCCACCGAGCAGCAGAGTTCTCCACCTCGCTGATGCTCCTAAGCCTTAACTAGCTGCCCTGAGCCAGCCTCTTCTAGCCCCATGCCAAAGCCTCCACGGGAGGCCCTAAGGGGATCAGGCGCAAACCAGGAGGAAGCTACAGCTTCAAGACCAAGGGGTTGGACAGATGAGACCTTCGTTTAGGGGAAAGGGGGGCCAAGGAAGAAGTCCTGTACATGTCCAGCTAGGAGACTGTATCTAGCCACTCACCTTCTGAATGTCATAGTGGAGGCCACGGATGGCAAAGCTGGGGTTGTAGTCATACTTGCGGATTCCCTCTGGGTACTACTGAGCAAAAAGGACCAGGCCTAAGCCAGCAGCACTACCATGCTGCTGGCTGGGTGGCCACCTTGGGGGATTGATCCAGCCCTCCCCAGAGGACCAGAGGAGTCCCATGACTCAGCCTGGGGCCGAGATCAAGCTGGGCCCCGCCAGCTTCTGGGCTTGCCTCACCTTGTAGTGTTCAATCAGGATGTCCCGGGCAGCATTGAAGATCTCGGGGTGCAGCGCGTCTGCATACTGGGCCAGCGTGTAGTCATAGTCAAAGCCATAGACCTCGACATCACGTAGGCTGATCTCATTGTTGGCGTAGATGGCTGCTGGGTTGAGGAGGCTGCAGACCTCAGGGGGCAGCAGATCTAGAGGAAGGATAAGCAGTATGATGAGGATGAGGGTCACAGGAGAGGCTATCCTGGGCACTCTGTGTGCTATCTATCCCAGTAAGCCTCATGAAACAACCCAGGAAGACAACTCTGATACTGTGGTTGATAAAACAGGCTGAGAGAGAAGGTCCTTGCCAGGGTGGCAGTGGCCTAGCCCATGGCTGGAGCTCCTTCGCCCTCTGCAACCCATCAAGCGTACCAAACCAGGCTCTCACCAAGCCCCATCAGACACACGACTGTGGTGGAACCCTGGCAACACCCCGGGGCAGGCAGCTACTCACTGGTTGAGGTACAGCTGCTCTTGGGACAGTCCACAGTACAAATCCTGCCCCTTCCTCAAACCCTGTTCAGGAGTGCCACTGTTGGTCCCTCTCTTAGCCGCCCACTGGCTGTATCTACCCCCTCTTTTGAGGTATTTTAAAGGGGAGCAAGTAGGGACTGAGGAATTTGTGAGAGGGGGCTGAGCAGGCAGCCTTTCTACCATGGCCAGAGCTGGGGTTAGGGCTCAGGAATATGTGATGTGGGAATCCCCTCTGCTGCTCAGGCTGCCGGCCCCCCTGAATACCTGCCACAGCCCAGGGAGCAAGGTCTCACTAATCGGATTTCAGCTGCCAGCCAGCCCACATAATGACATTTCCCGGCTTTTGCCAGAGAACATTGCTAATTACGACAGTCGGGACGTGTGATGCCAGGTTCCGGGCCATTACCTGAGCTGCTCCCTTTGGGGGATGTGGTCATGGCCACCCAAGCCCCTGGCTGCTCCCGGGGAGCCGAGCAGGGCACTGTGTGGAGTAAGCACTGGGGTCACAAGCTCTCTTGCCCGTTTCCCCATCTGTACAATGGGGGAGGTAGATGTAGAAAACACATGGGCTTTGGGGTCAGCCAGACCAGATCAGCCCTGTAACCCCATGGTTGTGACTTTGGGAACATGTTACCTCAGTCTCAGACCTTGTTTTTTGTTTATTTGGTACCAGGAATTGAACTTACAACCTTGCGCCTGCCAGGTAGGTGCTTAGGCCACTGAGCTAAATCCCCAGTCCTATTTTTTGAGACAGGGTCTCACTATGCAGTTCAGGCTGGCCTTGAACTCACTTTGTAGCCCAGGTTGGTCTCCAACTCACAACGATCCTCCTGCCTCAGCCTCCTGAGTGCCTCAGGCCTTGTTTCTGAAGGGGGAATAAAAGTTGTACCAACCCATTCTGTACACAGGGATGTGCCTCTTGATCCCATGAACTCCCCGTCCTCAATTTCCCTGAGTTGCAGACAGGGAACGAGGTAGGACTAGGTGTGTAGGGCACTGAAGAGGCCCCAGATCCGTGAATCTTGGGACTCTGTCTCAGCCACCAGTCCGAGTCACAAAGCAGAAGCTCCTGGCCCCTAGCATGCCTGGCATCTGCTTTATTCAAGAGGTGACATCTCACAGATGTGCTCCCATCTCCAGAGCACTTGGAACACGGGGATCTACTCCTACCCGCTTCCTTTGCAGTCAAGTGCAGGGTGTGGGTGTGAGAACAGGTGTGGCCGGTTTCTCTGGTGGCCCTCGGCCAGCACAGCGCAGCAGCTGCTCCGCAGATCGGATCCATAAAAGTGATGAAGCACTTCACTGGGATGTGCATGACCCAGGCAATGGCAGCCTGGGGAGCCACCTCAGAGCCACCCATCTTCCACATATTGTCACTAGGATCCCGGGCCTTGCCTTCCTTATGTTTCCAGGCCCCAACTGTGCCTGTGACTCTTGGTGCAGTGTCCAAAGCTCTCCAGAGTAAGAGGGATCTCCTTGGCAGGGCAGCACCTTGCTGGCACAGTTCTGACTAAATCCAGGGCTTTGCCTTTGCCCAAGAGGATGTTCTCCGGGGCAGACAATTCCAGGGACAAAGCAGAATAGAGAATCAGCCCACAAGCCCTGGGCTCCTCGCCCCCTTTTCAGACTGAAACACTACAGCTCTGAGGCAGCAGGGTCCCATTCCCTTCCTAAGGGCTGTGGTGGTGCGGCGGGCCAGGAGAGGATGTGCCCTGAGCTGGCACTGGCCTGCTACATTTACAGTTCATTGTCCCGCCCCGCTACCGTCCTTTCTCTTCTCAGCCCCCAATTCCCTCACCTGCCCAAGCTCCAGGTTCTGGGGTCAGCTCCTTCCTTGCAACCATGAAACACTTATGGGTGCCTAACGGGTTCTTCTTGTTCAATCCTCACTCAAATGAGGTGAGGTAATCACTTTATCCCTCTGCATTCCAGAGAAAGAAATGAGCTCAGGGAGGTGAAGTCACTTGTCCAAAACCACTGAACAGCAGGCAACGGAGTTGAGATGTGCATCCGGGTTACCCCATCTGCCTTAATCTCTTCTTCATCAGTCTAGCCACACAGGTGGGGCAGGATGTCACAGTCCTGCTGCACCGTTCTCCAGGTGTGTATGGAGAGGGCTGGCCAGGAACAGCAAAGCTTTGCCCACAGGCACCAGACTAAGGTATACCTCAATGCCAAGAAAACTCACTGAGCAGGAGAGCATCAGGCCGCAGAGGCACACAGCTGGCTCCCGCTGGCGTGGCCTTGCACAACAAGAGGAACTTACATGCAGGGTCTGAAGATGCAGGCAGGTCCTGGAGGGACTGCCCAGTAGATTCCCCTTTCTCTACCCCTCATACCTGCAAGAAGGATTCTCAAGACAGTGTCTTCTCTAGGTGTAGGACAAAGACTTCTTAACACCTAGGCCTGCCTCTCCAGAGAGGAACTCAACCTAGGACTCCAAGGGCTTCTGAACAACAATCCTCAGAGGCCCTAACTACTATTTTCAGTTTGTCAACAGATGTGTTTTTTTGGTTACCCTCTTGGTCTTCATACAACGCGAATGGAAGCCCCTGTCATCAGTTGGAATCTTCCAGACAGGGCTACTTTGTCTTACTAGACAATGAAAGGCAAATCACCCCTGGGGGTTCCTCCGGAAGCTCCCTACCCCTTCTGGGTCTTGTTTTGTTTTCACAAGTCATCACAACCCTGTGACATATGCCCCAGGTCTGTTTTATGCTTGAGGACACTGTGGGTCCAAAAGGGTAACATCTGCTGAGGGCCACCCAGCAGGGCAGTGATAGGGCCACAGCCCAAACCACAACAGTCTAGAGCAGGGACAGGGCCTCCCTAGTCCCACCCAGATGGTGGAAGCACGTCCAACACTCTGAGCTCGGGGCCTCACTAGTGGCTCAGCCTGCCCAGCGAGGGGAATCGGGCCTCATCAGCTCATTCTGAGAGACAGGGGGTGGGGCGATGTGATAAGTGTGCTTATGCAGCCCTGACCAAGGGTATAGCCGCTCTCAGGGATTTTAGGGGACGGGAATGACTTGGTGTGTTTCCCCAACGCTTTTGTCGCCCTTGTTGAGATTGCGCCCGACCTCCAGAGCGAAACCAAGAGGTGCCTTAAAAGCCCAGTAGCTGTCAGCTTAGGTTCGGGCCGTCGCCACCAGCCCGTTCCGGCGAGCGTGGCTCCTAGGCTTTGTGCACAGCACTCCCACCCAAAAGGCCGACGGCTGCCTGCGTTTCCGCTGCGGCCCGCCCTAGGCAGGACCCCAGTGGGGGCCGGCGGGGGGCGCGCACGTCCGGAGCCGCTCCAAGCTCCCGCAGACCAAGTTGTGAAACACCCGCCCTCGCCCGCCCGCTCCCGGGCGTCAGGGCGCTCTGCGGAGAGTCGGGGCACCCCGAAGCTCCCGGGACAATCGCCGAAGCTTCTCAAAAACTGCCCCGTCCTCTGACTCCGGAGCCCTGGCGAGCCCCCGAAGAACCGCGCCTAAGACGGCTTCTGAGCGACGTCCCAGTACTTCGACCGTCCGCCCGCCTTGCGGGACACGCACCCCCCGGCGCTCGGCCCACCCCGGCTCACCCACCGTGCACCAGTTTCCGCATGTCCTGGTAACGAGCCCACAAGTGCGCGCCGAGGTCGGCGCCGCCGGCGGGCGCCGGGGAGGGCGCGGAGCGTGGGGTACCGGGGCAGGGGGCGCCGGGACCTGGCGGGCCGCAGCCAGGGCAGGAGGACGCGGACGAGGCGGCCCGCGGCCCGCCGTGGCCTCCGCACAGCAGCCAGCGCCGAGCGGCCGCCCACAGCCCAGTACCAGCCATGCCCCCTGCGTGGCCCCGCCGCCCTCTGCCCGTCAGCCAGCCCGCCGCCCTCCGACTGCGCGCCCGCCACCGTGGCCGCGTGCTCTTCGCGGCGGCGAGCCAATGGGCGCGGCGCGTGGATCCAGCCAGCCAATGGGCTTGCCCCCGGCCCAGGGGGGCGGGAGGCCCGGGGAGTCGGGGGAGGCCGCCCCCTCCCCCAGTCCCTGGCGCGGCTGAGGGCTCCGTTCCCCTCTTCGGCCGTCGCAGCGGTGATGGCGGCGCCTTCTTAGTTCGAGAACCTGAGGCCGGCAGTCCCCGCCAGGCTCCAGACGGCAGGGGCACAGAGAAGAGGGGCTGGAGTGCGCGGGTTCACGCGGGCCTGAGGCCCTCCTCCTCCTTCCCCGGGGTCCTTCGGTGCCTCGACCTCCCCTGTCCCCCGTCTTCCAGTCCTGCCTCAGGGGCTTCTGTTCCCCTGCCAGTCCGTGAATGACTGCTAGCTGTCCGGAGCCCGGGCCGCTTTGCTCACCTACTTAGTGGGTAAAGCGCTCTTCCCGCGCCTCGGGTGCCAGTCCTACAATGGGTGGCATCAGTGGGTCAGCTGACATCTGGTGGGGCAGCCTCTCCTTTCTGCCGCTTGGTGCCCACACAGCTGACTTTACCTGTGAGCAGGGTGTGCACAGCAGGGCTGCGGCTGGGAAGCACTGCGCCTGCCTGGCTGCCCAGCTCCTTATGGCCCTCCCGCAGCAGGCCTTTCTAGCACTGTAGCTGGACTTCATAATGAAATTCCTCTTCCCTGCTTGGAACCACTGCGCTTGCATTTTTCTGCCCACCTCCATTTTCTGGCCACGCAATGGTCTCCAAGGTGGCTAGTCCAGCACCCTTGGGCTCTGGGGTGATGAGCGGGTCGGTTGGGTAGATTTGGTTTCCTGGACTGGCTTGTTGTGTATATATCCCAAGACCTGCTGCACCTGAGGCCCTACTGTGCCAGCCAGATCCTCAGCCTGCTGCTGGTGGGGACTGAAGCCCAAAAGGTGGGCTTGTGGGCTGCTGCCTCCCTACAGGCCCCAGCAAGCTAGGTGGGTGCTGCAGACTTCTGCTTGAAGGTTCTACGGGCGAGTGGATGTCCTGCATGGTCCAGGCCTCCGAACCACCGTGATAACCGGAAGCGAGTGCCAAGCAGTGTGTGCGCCTGCTTCCTGGCCAGCCTTCAGGGCAGGTTGTACGGCAGCCCCTAAGGCTGCTCAGGGCCAGCCCGTGTTCCTTCCCTGGGGCCCTGCTTGCCCTCTCTCTTCTCAGTCTGCTTTTGCCTACTTTGTGTCCACAAAACGAAACCCTCTTACTGGTTTTCAGCCATCTTATCAAATAGTTCTCTCCCTCCCAAAGCTCTGGTGATTTTTTTCTCTGGGTATTTTCATGGAGCGCACTGATACAGCATGAAAGGGTAAAATAAAGACAGAAGCCTGGGATCAGAGTGCTGCTTCTACCTGCTTCACTCTCAACTTCTCCGTTAAGGCGTACACGTGAAGAGTGAGGGCTCAGGACCTCATCATTATCATCATGTACAGCTAATGTCAGTTGATGAGTTAGTTACTGTGCTGGAGGCCATGTCCAGTGCTTTTCATTATTTCACTAAAGCCTCACAACGTCAGAGAGAGACCCAGAAATGCAGACCAGCTGAGCATCGTGTTGTCTTGGCACACACTGTGAAGAGACGACGCGCTCAAAACACCCACGCGTGCCTCACTGATTTTAGGGTTATCACAAGATGCTTACTTAGAATTTTCTTGTGATTTATCTTACGATCAGCTTTCAACAAAGCATATCAAATTCTGTTATTTTGGAAGTCTGATCATTAGTCACGTCTCCGGAATAAAAGCAAAGAGTTAGATAATTACATTTGACAGTACGGTGGAGAGTATATGATTACTCCCTTACAGAGGGTCGCTACTTCTGTCAGGGTATAAGGGGAAAAAAGATGGCGGTGGCAGAGTAGGCGGCGCAGCAGTCAATCTGAGCCAGGGCCTGCACAAGGAATGTGGGGCAGTGGGGCCGGCCCGCGCCACGTAGGAAGCCCCGCCCCCGGGACAACCTCACAGAGCATGCGCAACCCAGCAGTACTCTAATTGGCGGATCGGCGCGCCTCGACGCACATTCTGATTGGTGGTTCCAGGTCGGGAGGTCACCTTCCACCCCGCCCCTCAAGCGTCACGGCTGTCTTGCTGTGCAGGGGCTTTGCACTGACAGGGTGGGCTTGATTGCATCCAGACACTGCAGCTACGCCCGAGTCCTCTGTACTTGTCTTCACAACCACAGTCGAACATGTTCTCCAGGGCCCAAGTGAGGCGATTTCTGCAGAGGGTGCCCGGGAAGCAGCGATTTGGCGTCTACAGGTTCCTGCCTTTCTTTTTTGTCCTGGGAGGAACGATGGAGTGGATCATGATTAAAGTGCGCGTGGGCCAGGAGACTTTCTGTAAGTGGGGGTGCAGCGGCCTCCGTTTCCCTTCAGGAAGGCACGGCGCGGCAGGGATCCTTCGTCTTAGTGGTTATTAGATTGCAGACTGCTCAGTCCTCTAAGCGCCGAGCTGGGTTTTCACCCTTATCGGAAGGGCAAGTGCGGTTCCACCCCCTGGCAGCTTTAGGGCAACACCGGCTGGAGGCCCATCACTTTTTTGTACGCCTCTTACATTGACGTCTAGCTTTATGCCCTTTTCTGCAATTTGAGGGGAGGGCATGTTCTTCCCTCCTTTCAACCCTTCCTTTTACCCTTGCCGGTGATAATTGTTTGGGCCTACGGAACAGGATTGGTCACAGCAACAGAATGAGGGTGGATCCCGAGGATTCATGGGAATCCCTGCTATTAGCCTATCCTCTAACAACTCTAGCCCAAACCCTGGAAGGAGCCGGTCTGGTAGCTTAGCTAATTACCACTGTGTTTACAGGGCACCAGGTCTTTAACCTGGAGTCAGGACCTTAGCATTGTGAAAAGAATGCCTGGCATTCATTTGTAGGCCAGTTCCCTCCTTTAACGAAGAGTTCTCCAAGCACTAAGTCATTTCTGCTTTACCTCCCTCCTGAAATACTATCACTTGTGAATTGGCAACTTTCATTTTTAGTGTTTCCTTCATACATTCATCCATATTTAATGAGAACCCATGAGAAGTTCTGATGGACGAGGCAGAAGGTCCCACACTCTGGCAGAACTAACTGGGAGGCCAGATCCCAAGAGTTATCTTTGGAGCCAGGGTAGATCAGTAGTAGAACATTTGCCTAGAATGCAAGAGGTACTAGGTTCAGTCTCCTTGATGGAAAGCAAGCAGACAAAAAAACCCATTAAATGCTGTGGGCTGAAGTGCGAGGATAACCAGAGTTCTAGGTGGGCAATTACCATGTCAGATAGGCTCTGAAGACTGTCAGCTAGGGAGTATCTGTGGAATTTTTTCATGGCAATGGTAAGAGAAGGCCTGGACACCTTGGGTATATGCTGTTTAGCTGAAGCAGATGAAGGGTGAAATAACGACAAAGATGCCTGGGCAGAGCCACAAAGGCACCAACATACATATTCCTTGGGCTGTTTTCTTGGAACCAGGTATTACAGCCAAGGATTGAAAGGCTGAGAAGTGGCTCTTTGTGGCGAGATTGGTACAAACACTTAGGTTGAGGTGGTGGGCTGGTCTAGGCTAGGGAAGAGATACCAAGAAATGCGTGAAGCTGAGACAGTCTGGGATAAGTGCTGATGAAGTGTGGTGATTGAGTGCACTCAAAAGATGGAATGTAGAGGCTTCTGATGGAACAGCTGGGGCAAAGGTGGTACAAGATACAAATCTGGATTTGTGGACCAATCACAGGCAAATTGTGATGAGTGTCAAACCCCAGAATGTTTAGGTTGACTTGGAATGGCCACAGAAGCAAGGAGAGGTACCAGGTTATCACAGAAGACAGGTGATTAAAGAAGTGTGACTATGTGAAGGGAAAATAATCCCCAGCCTCAGGGACTGGAGGATATACAACTGCTGATCAGAAAGGGGGAGTAGAGAGAGGGTGGACACCTAGACCCTTTAGAAGGTGAATGGGGCCAGTGCCAGGTAGGATAACCTGCCTTTTGAAGTTAGTTGGAAGAGTACTTTATGGACACAGGACAAGAAGAGCCTTTGAGGGGCCCATTTTTTTCTTTTCTTTTGCATTACATACTGGGGATTGAACTCAGGGCCTTTGCACTTAGCTAGCTACATTCTCAGCCTTTTTTTTGAGAGTGGTTCTCACTGCTAAATTGCCCAGGCTGGACTCAAGGTTTTGATCCTCCTACTTTAGCCTCCCAGAGTGCTGGGATAATAGGTGAGTGACGCCTCACCCAGATAGAGGGCAGTTTTTTAGTTAAGGATGATTTCAGAGACCAGGCTGGAAACTGTTAGGAGAAGGAAGTGAGGGAAGTCTTAAAAGACTAAGAGATGTACCAGGACCTGATTCTGTCTTTGAAGGTCATGATATCTACCCTGCTATTTAAGTCTAGAATTCCATGAACACAGTCCTCATTTAAGTTTTGTTTCAAACCTTATTTTGGCATTGAGTTAAACAACACTGAGATTCAGAAATAGGTGAGAAGACTACTGGTTGAATTACTGAGATTTTTAGTTTCTTAAAAATCTAAGAAAAAGTTTTGTTTGATACAGATGATGTCTACCGAAGAAAAGCCTCAGAGAGGCAGTATCAGAGAAGGCTGGAAGATGCATCAGAAACTGAACTTCAGCAGTCAATAAAGTGAACATGAATTTTACTACTGAATTTAGCTCCTTTAAAAATGTATTCGTTAGAACTCATTCCACACAGCTTGTCCTTTAGCAGCTGTTATTATTCCAAGGAATTTTCATAGTTCTGCAGTCTCTGAATAGTTCTTGTCACTGTTGGACAGTACTTTATGCAAGATGATTTCCTCCTAAAACATGCATCTAATGGTTGTAGTCCATGAATGAATCTAGTCCATGAAAGATTTAATAATTGAAAGATAACTGGGATGCTTTTCAGAGCAGTCTTACTGTCGTAAAGCCCTTTTTCTCCCATCCTGGATCAAACCCAGCACCTTAGGCATGCTAGGCCTACTGGTGAGCTACATCCCTAGCCAAAGCACCCCCATCCCTTTTTTTTGAGACAAGGTCTAGCTATGTAGTCCCAAGCTTGCCTCGAACTCCTGGCAATCCTTCTGTCTCAGCCTCCCAAGTGCAGGTGCTGGGATTACAGGTGTGACCATCATGCCTGGCATCCTTTATTTTTAAGTCTTTGTTTTTTTTGAGGCAGGGTCTTATTATGTAGTTCAGGCTGACCTCAAACTCACTATGTAGTCTAGATTGGCTGTGAAAGCCTGGTAATTCTCTTGCCTCTGCCTCTCAATGGCAGGAATTACAGGCCTACCCCACCATACCTGGAGATAATTTTTTTTTTTTACAGAATTCAAATTAAGTCATGGATGTCAAAGAGCTCCATTGCAGAATCATCTAAACTAGGATAATTATGCAGATTACACTTCTGTCTGCTACCAGCTTGTATACTTTTTGCTAGATTGGTGGGAATTCCTAAATGACTAGTACATATTACTAGTACAAATGACTAGTACTCATGCTAGTTCTCTTGTGAACTCCCTGGCACAGGAAGGCAGGTCTGTGATTCACACCCCTTTATAATCAAAATGCTGGACGTTCAACCAGAAAGTGAATTTACCTAATAAAGCAACCACAGACTTGAGACAAACGGGCAAGAATCCAAGGAGATTTGCCAATTTGACCAGCTGTAAATTTGGGTTACCACTAGAAAATGCAAAGGCGTTTTTATGTGTATCTAACATCTTTTCAAATAAGAAAATGTCTACTTTCTTTTTTTTCTTTTCTTTTCTTTGCGGCACCGGGGATTGAATTCATAACGTCGAGCCTGCCAGGGCAGGCGCTTAAGGCACTGAGCCAAACTCCCGGCCCTGGTTTTTTGAGGCAGGGTCGCACTATGTAGCTCAGGTTGCCCTTGCCCTCGCATTGTAGCCCAAGCCGGCCTCGAACTCACAATGCTCCTCCTACCTCAGCCTCCTGAGTGCTGGGATTAAAGGTGTGCGCCACCACGCCCGGCCAGAAAATGTCTACTTTCTACAGAAAGTTTTAAAAGTTCCTAGGTGGTGCTTAAGACTACAGGATATCCTTAATTTTCTCTGCTGTAAACATCTCTTAAAGTTTTTCTAGACTTTTTTTTCTTCCTAATCTAAGTTCATCCATTTGTTAGTACCAATTCAGTGTAAATTAAGAACAAGGGACTTAGATCTCATTAAAGTACTACCTACAGCAAGATCAGCATCACTACTGGGAGGTGACCTAGTGGGAAGGCCACTTAACAGCACCAGTGAGAGCCATGTGCTGCATCGTCTGCTCTACTGTGTCATCTAGTTGTAAACATCACCTTAGACACAGTGCTGATTAGACTGCTGTATAAGAAATTACAGGAGGAGGAGGTGGGAGATCACAAATTCAAACTTAAGTCATGCCTGGGCAACTCAGCAAGACCCTGTCTCAAAATTAAAAATACAAAAACGGGTGGGGATGTAGCTCAGTGATAGAGCACCCCTGCGTTTGATCCCCAGTACAGGGGAAGAAAAGTGGTACGATTCTCAATGATATGGCCACATTCTGTATGTTCTGTTTTGGAAGCTGAAGTATATTTGACACACAATATATGTAAAACACACCTTTTGTAAAAAATAGTAAATGCCAATAAAACCATCAGCTAACTTCTTTTTCTGTCCTTCCTTCCCTGGCACAATCCCTCTGCCTCTTCCCCAGAATCACTAGCCTGAATTCTGTTACCCTTCTCTATAGTTTTCCTCACCATTTCTTTTTCTTCTCTTCAGAATGCTGATTTGTTGTTGTTGTTGTTTTGTGATGGTTTCACTATGTAGTTCAGGCTGGCCTTGGACTCATTGTGTAACCCAGGCTGGTGTCAAATGCATGAACATCCTTCTGCCGCAGTCTCCTGAGTGCTGAGATTATAGGCGCTCTACCACCACACCTAGCTCAGCATACTGATTTATTAAACAATAAGCTTTTGAAAATGATAGCTTTGTCTGACTTTAAGGCAGGTAGACTAGCAAAGCAGTTTTTTTTTTTTTGCTACCAGGGATCAAACTCACCATCTCATGCCTGCTAGGCAGGCGCTTACACCACTGAGCTAAAACCCCCAGCCCTATTTTTTGAGACAGGGTCTCACTATGCAGTTCAGGCTGGCCTTAAACTCACTTTGTAGCCCAGGATGGTCTTGAACTCACAATGATCCTCCTGCCTGAGTGCTGGGATTAAAGGCATGTGCCACACCCGGCTGCAAAGCACTTATTTTATGTAAGACTCATTTTCAGAGCCTTTCTGGATACTATAAGGAAGAACTCATCTTTGTTAAGTTGCAAGCTTATCACTGTTCTGCATTCTGAATTTTTTTTTTTTTTCGGCACCAGGGATCGAACTCACAACCTCGCACCTGCCAGGGCAGGTGCTTAAGCCACTGCGCCAAACTCCCAGCCCTGCTTTTTTGAGGCAGGGTCGCACTATGTAGCTCAGACCAGCCTTGTGCTCGCGTTGTAGCCCAAGCCGGCCTTGAACTCACAGCGCTCCTCCTACCTCGGCCTCTCGAGTGCTGGGATTAAAGGCGTGCGCCACCACGCCTGACTCTGAATTTTTTTTGAAGGTGTCATACTAGGTAAGCACTGTACTGGAGCTATGCTCTTAATCTTTCGTCAAAACTTTTAATCTCCTGGACATGGTGTCAAACACCTGCAATCCCAGCACATGGGGGTATGAGCCAGAAGGACTGTGGTGAGTTTGAGGCAAGGCAGGTATACCTAGTGAGCTCAAGGCCAGGCTAGGGTACATAGTTAGACCGTGTCTCAAAAACAAAACGAAACAGAACAAAAACCAAAAAAACTTTTTACTCTCCTATTAGTAATACATAACTACCCTACGTATCATACACTGAAACTACAGGTCAAAATTTAAAACAGAAGAAACATACAGTGCTGCTATATGCTGAAAACAGAATAGCAGTGCCCCCTATTGAGCTACGAGGCCAAAACATTTTTAATAAATTCCATTTCAAAAACTATAGCATGAAAACCTAATTAGCATTTATTGCTAGAAATTCACCACTACTATCTGTGGTACAGGGGAAAGAACATGGGCTTTGGGGTTTCACCTTATCATCTGAATTGATCTGGAAAGTACCTAAATCAGATACATAGTAAATAATAAAGGAGGGTTATTTTTGTCCATCTAGCAGTTTCATCCTGGAAGTTTTTGGTCTTGTTTTGTTTTGGCATCTGGGATTGAACTCATGACCTTGCACTTGCCAAGCAAGCACTTGCGCCACGGAGCTAAATCCCTGGTCCCATCTTGGAAGTTTCACCTAGACCTGATTGCTTCCAGTAAAGTAATGGCTTAGACTGCACATGCATATAAAATTTGAAATTTCTTGCCACATCTGTGTGTAATCCTCAAGATATACCAGAACAGGAGAAAGGGATAGTCAATTGCTCACAACTGAACTTCCGTTCTGCTGACAGCATTGTTCCAAACTAAATACTGTAATACTTTGCAGTATCGTTGCTCACAGAGCTCAGCTGGGATGTCTACATCAGTGATCTCATTAAAAAAAAAACTCATGAGGATAGACTGCAGCACAGCCCCACACATGCAGGAGAATGGCAAAGCGATTAGAGGAAAGTGGTTAAGTTTACCAATACTTCCTATTCAAAGCACGGTCATATTTTATTATTATTATTATTTTGTCAGTACCGGAGATCAAACATGGTCATGTTTTAAAAACTTATAAACATGTTAAACACACAACTGGGCGACCTCTGTCTTTTCTGGCCATAGACAAAACTATTTGAAGGGCGATATCCTACTTTCTGACAGGGAACATGCTCCTTTACCTTCTGCCCTCAATCAGTTGCTCTTCAATTTTAATTTTAACCTGCATTTCTGTCCATTCTGCCCATCCTAAGCACGTTAGCCTTGACTGCCAGCCTCGGAGGTGTGGTAGGGGACACTTAAGGTTGCAGGCTGTCTACATGTACTTTTTTTTTGGTCTCATGAAGCCTGAGCCCAAACCAGGGATTAGCACATTGACTTTCAACCTGTTCCCGATAAACTTTATTCTCTTACATTGGCAAAACTGTTAGCATGAAATCAGGGCTTGCAGGAGTGTTTCTCTTTAATCTGCTTGAAACTAATACAACAACCAAACAGGGCTAATCCAAATCACTTTGCAAACTCCATTTTTATTTTGATTAAAAAGCTTTAGTTGAACAAACATATGATACATACATGTTATAAGGACTAGTAACCACTTAAACCTCAGATGATGATATAATACAAAAATTAGAATAAACCAAGTTTTAATCATGTCTGGAAATACTCAAACTGAAAAATCAATACCATTAGAGGACTTTACACAAGTTAAGTGTCCTCCCTTAATTCTTCCTCATAGGAAAGGGAGGGTGGGTTAAAACAAATAATTAAAGGCCTTTAAAATTAGTTGGCTAACATTCTATTTTAAACTTATAGGTCCCCACCATACAAACAAAATTCTCCATAGGAACTTACATTTTGAAAACAGGCTATTACACGTTCCAAGCCACATGACTATAGTTCCTAAAACTCTTGGGGGAAAAAAAAGATACATAGTTTGCTTGTACTTCTAAAAAGTCAGAAGATTTTTCTTTCTTTTTTTTGGAAATTGGTCGACTTCAAATCTTAAATCCTAAATATTAACTGATGTTCCCTATGTTAGTGTACAGAAAGACATGATTCTAAAATAAATAAAACTTTTTTTCTTAACTTACTTAGGGCCTGCCTAGCGGTACCCTGGGCCAGCTCTACACTGCCTTAGGGAGCTCCTGGCTGGCTCTTGGGTCTCACAGCACCCAAGGGATGGGGAAGGAGCCTGGAGGAAGAGTGCTCTGGCTTCTAATGCCCCTGTGGCCCACGGTAAAGAGTTTTTAAAGAAGTCTCATCCAGCCCTTAAAAAGGGAAATAAAATGAATGCATGAAATAAATAAATAATTTAACCAAAATTACGCTTCAGGTTCTTTGGTGTAATTCAAGGATGTCTATAAAGAAAAGAATCTGATTGCATCACACAGTCCATGATGATTTAATGATCCAAATAACCAGAGCTGAAGGTTTCTTTTTCTGGTTCAGTTTAAGAATAAGGTACTGATATACTACTGCAATATGTTTCAAAATTCAAAAATTACTGAAAATACTTGATGCAAACTGATATCCAGTGGGGTTGACTAATGGCAGTTAAGTTGTAAGGGCCTCCTGTCTGTATGGTTTTTTGAGACAGGGTCTTGCTATGTAGTCCGGGCTGGCCTTGAACTCAGGATGTAGCCCAGGCTGGCCTTGAACTTGTGGTGATCCTCTTGCCATGGCCTCCTGAGTGCTGGGGTTACAGACATGTGCCACCATGCCTGGTTAAGGGCCTCCTATATCCAAAATATTTAGATATAAGTGATATATTTCCATTCTATACTCTTTTGCCCTCATGATTTATTAAGTATGGTAATTAAGCATCTGGGTATTGATTCATAGATTAAAAGGAAAAAATATCCTCTCAAAGTCACTCAGAAACAGTGGTGTTCCACCACAAATGCAACCACTCTGTTACAACAAAATAGGTTTCAAAAATATGCTGTCAAGTGAAATAATGTTTTGTATTTGTAGTTCCCTACCACTTGAGCAGCACACTACCTCTTAAATGTTTGTTCTAGGGTCATATAAGAAAGAAAGTCACTGAAATCTAGTCGTTGGGATGTGTAACAGTCATTTTAGTGAGCGTTTTCTTAAATTATGATTCCCTTTTCCTGTAATTCAAAAGCACAAGTTAAATTTAAAAATACATTTTAGAAATTAATAGATTTCTGGTTGAGAATTACAACCCTGAAACTTAGAAGAAAAAAAATCCCCCAACTGATAATAAGGAAGTAAAGAATATGAAACATTTGCATATGTAGGCATTGTACCCTTTCACAGTTATGTGCAGGACATATCCAATTACTCTACTCCCTTCTTTAAGTAAGGTTGTGTTATATTTAAAAATAAGTCATTTCCATGTAGATCTCAATGCTTTTCTTCAAGATGAACTGTTTTCCAATGTAACATTTAAAATCACAAGTCATCTAACATATATAGGCATAACTTGTGAATTTATTATCAACAGATCGAAAGTACCCTTAAACTTACCTTCCAAGACTAAATATAACTCTGGGCTGTGCACATGTTCTGCAAATATCAATGACACCACTGATGTCTAACTCAGCACAAGAAAACTGCTGTTTCCCTCCAGGTATCTGGGAAGTATACTAGCTGCAGATGGATGCAAAGCACTGACTGAATTTATATAGAGACCCTCTGAGTTAAAAGAGCAAATGTTTGTCAAACATCTATAATCTAAATAACAACCTTTCAAAGAAAGCACTTGACTTTACCTGTAAGAAAACAGCTTTTTCAGAAAGTGGCTTAAGATATTCAGGCACACAAAACATACATATACACACTCCCCTCTCTAAGTTGTAAACTAGAACAAACTTCACATTTCATAGTCAACTTAAAACTAATCTGTAAACTCTGAAGTTTTTTTTTCATTTTGTTTGTTTTATGGAAAACAAAAGCAACCCCCCCAAACAAAACAAAAAACAAAATTCCCAAGCCAAGACAAAATTGTTGATGGTTTCAGTTCCATGGCAACAAGTAAAAAGATAAAATTCCAAGTCTGCATATACAACCAATTATGAAAATGGTTTTAAACAAAGGAAACATATGCAAAAAAATTGTTGTGTATTTGATAGTCAACTTAATATAACAAAACCAAATTGAAATAGCTTATTAAAAGTGTCCTTATATAAAAATGGCCTTGTGATGTACAGTAAAACGCAATAAAAATTATCCTTTGTTCCTTCCCCCCACCCCAGTAACTAAAATGGCTACTGTTCCACAACTCTTTATGCTGTATAAAAGAAACATAATGATGTGATTAAACGTTTTCTAAGTTGTATGCTTGGCGAATGTTGAGGGTATCTCGAAGCATCAAATCTCGCAGACGCCAGAGGGCATCTGCCATGGTGGTGTGGGCCCCTTTACTTTTGAGCCAGTGGGAAGGTAGGCGACTCTCTTGTTCTTTTGATAAATGGACATCACGTCTTCGAGCTGAAAATTAAAGTGCAAATAAAGAAACAAATTGGAATGTTAAGATGACAAAATGTCCTTTAGTTCTAGAGGCTGATAGATTAAGCCATAAAACATTTTACATCATTATTATTATTTTGGTACTGGGGATTGAACTTAGGTCCTTCACACTGAATTACATCATCAGCCCTTTTAAAGGTTTTTAAACTTCTAAGATAGTGTCTTGCCAAGCTGTTAAGGTACTCAGGCTGGGCTCAAATTTATGATCTTCCTACCTAAGTCTTCTGGAGTGCTGGGATTATAGGAGTGAGCCACCATGCCCAGCTAAATACCATATTATGAATTTTTTGTTTGTTTATTTTTTATTTTGTGGCACTGGGGATCGAACTCACAACCTCATGCCTGACAGGCAGGCACTTAAGCCACTGAGCCAAACTGCCGGCCCTAGTTTTTTGAGACAGGGTCGCGCCATGTAGTTCAGGCCGGCCTTGCTCACTTTGTAGCCCAAGCCGGCCTCGAACTCACAATGCTCCTCCTACCTTAGGCTCCCGAGTGCTAGAATTAAAGGTGGGCGCCACCATGCCTGGCCATATTTTGAATTTTTAACAAGCAGATTTCTTTCTTTCCATGGTACAGAGGACTGAACTCATGGAGTGCTGAGATACATCACCCCATCTTTTATTATTTTATTTTGAGACAGGGTCTTAGTTTGTGATTCTCTTGCCTCAGCCTCCCGAGTAGCTGGGATTGCATGCATGTGCCACCTCAAGCAAATTTCTTACATCATTTCATTAGGTACTAAGAAATCTAATCATTAATAATTTATTGTAGGTGCTACTGATATTTAATAATCACTTTGCTGCTAACAAACCAGCCTAAAAACATAAATACGTGAAGGAGAAAACACACTCTTAAATCAAATTATCAAATTTGGTTTAGAAATGAAGAATAAGTAGAAACTTCTAAACTTCTCTCCAGATTCTAGATAACTCATTTTAGTACATACTGAAAATACACACTAAATCTACTGAACCATATGACTAACTTAATAGTCTGATGAAAGTATATTTTTTGCAGGGGCCAGGGATTTAGCTCAGCAGCTCAAGTGCCTTCCTGGTAAGCGTGAGGTTGTGAGTTTGATCCCTGGTACCACAAACAAACAAACAAATAAAAAAACCTGTTGGAAAGTATATTTTTCAATTTTTTCACATTTTAAAAATCTACCATCTACACAGACACACAAATTCCTGAAAAATTAAAAAAAAATTTCAAAAGATGGCAGTGATGTTTATGACAAAACTAAACTTTGAAATTTGACTAAAAATTCCATTTTCAGTGTGTGATGTGAAGCTCCAAACCATTCAGTGAAACATACAATTTATTTTACTGGTATATGCAAAAGGCATGTTTTTTGACAAGAGCCAACAGCAAGAAAGGATAAGGCTTATTTAGAAGGATTCTCCTTACCTGCCAGGGTTTGGTCCCACTTGCTAATGCTGTTGGATTCAGCACTGAGTCCTTCAATGTATTTCAGGTAGGCCTCTGAGTGGAGAAGCCGTTGCGTTTTCGGTGGGGGAGCCACAAACATAGGTGTTGTTGGCTGCTGTATGACAGGGGGGCCGCCTGGATGTGGGCCAGGATATGGAGGTGGTGCCTGCTGCCCTGGAGGTCCTAATACTCCCACCTGAAAAAGCATGGGACCATGTAGTGAGGCAAGAAGATACTCTACATGTTCTGAGAAGGAAGATGACTAGAATTCTGTTGAGTCCAAGGAAAATCAAACTGGGTGGCTCACCTGTTGTCCATATGGACTTCCACCTGGTGCTGGAGACCCTACCATAGGGGCCACTCCTTGGTTCATCACACCTATAATTCAGAATGCAATGGCACAATTAGAGGTTCTGGGTTGAGATGACTGAAAAACTTGTTTGATGAGAAATGATGCCATTTATAATGCCAATCTATGCATCTCTGTCCTTGAGTGTGGATAACCATAAGCACCCAAAACAAGATTCAAATAAAAAATTTGTATTTTTTTAAATTTCTAGGTACTTAAAAGCACTATGCTAATAGAACTTGTCAAATGTACATCAATATGGCCATTCTCTAGAAATGATTTGAACACTGTATAAAATTCTAATCTTTCCCTAGGTGAGCTGTAGTCAGAATACACCTGTTTTCAAGTACTCTTCTTCTGACAACACATTCTGTAATTGGAACTTGCTTTAAATTTCAACAGGAATAGCGCTGGGATCAGGCTCAGCAGTAAGTAATGTGCTAAAATAGCAGACACACAAGGGAAGAGGTTGAGGAAGTGCAGCTAATTGAGTTTGTGGAGGCTATAAGCACTGCCTTGCTGTCCCCCCTTGAGGGCCATCAGGGGATACTATAATACTGACCAGAGAAATCACACTTCCATCCTATAGATTAGAACTTTGAAAATACATGATGTGGGAGTGGAGTTACCTTGTGGCTATTCCTTTAGATGCAAAATGACTTCTAAAGGAAAAGAAAGCTTTCATGACCCTATTATATTTATACTGTTTCTCTGGTTTCTCTGGTAATAATTTAGAAAACTTCCTTTGGTCAGTGTTCATGAGCAACTGTTTTCTTGCAGGCACTAGATGATAATAATAAGATGTCCTAAAGTTAGTATCTCAGGCTACTTTTATCTCAAGCCATCGATTTACTGTTTGGATAAAACATAGAAATAGGGAAGGGACCCAGTTCATTAAAAACAAACCACAAATAAAAACACATCAAGCTGTTCTTTAAAGCTTAAACAAAGCCTGCTGGCTATGCAGAATGATCATGAAAAACTAAAGTTCACAGTCTATAGATGCTGTGGATTAAAAATGTTGGTATGGTGATCAGGCAGAAGCAGCTTGTTATTCTAAGGTTCAGAGATGTTTAATGCCACTTACAGAAAGAGGCATTCATTCTCTTTGTTAGAGAAAAAAAATAAGTAAAAATAAGCTTATTTTAAAACAGGGATGTTTATATTTCAAGTGTACACAAGTATACTCAGATCACCACAGTAGGATCCTAATGATTATTTATGAATGAATGAAGAGGTGGTGGTGGTTAAGCTTCTTTTTCAACAATACATTACTAAACTCCTGACCCTCTCCCCTAGGACTCATCCACCCACCTTACACCACCACACACAGAGGCTCCCTAAGCTCCCTACATCACTGCTTTGCAAGGCAGTACAAACAACCCAGCAAACCTCTCTGCTTCCTCTGTTTGTATGTGAGCTGAGCCTGATCAGATATGTGAGTATATATATCAAGAGGGTGCTTCCTTGTCTATGACCAGAGGTGTTGTGCTTCTTTCAAATGCAACTTAGTACCAGAAGGGGGAAAGAAGGATGGCTATCCCCCAACAGCCACCACAAGACACCTGCTACCATGAAGCAGTAGTAAGAGTAGACAGGGCTCCCATTGAGGACTATATGCATCTCGAAGGTATCAACTCCAACCCTGTCTTACTGACCCAGAAAAATACCCTATGCCAAGCAAGAGGGCACAGAATTAGGTCCAAGTCCACTGGTCACACAGGAACATCTATTTTATGATTGACTCCTGGTGCCACAGCAATTTACCTAACACACCACTATTTCCAGAATGAAATACCCACTTCTATGAACATTTCCTCCTCTCAAAACATTTGGGATAAGCAAATGGGTAAGATTCCAACCACATTTTATCTGGGTTGGGCCCTTGGTTGCTATTTTATTTTATTTTATTTTATTTTATTTTTTTGTCAGTACTGGGGATGGAACTCACAACCTTGCACCTGCCAAGCAGGCACTTAAGCCACTGAGCCAAACTCCCCACCCTATTTTTTTTGAGGCAGGGTCACACTATGTAGTTCAGGCCGGCTTTGCTCATGCTGCAGCCCAAGTTAGCCTCGAACTCACAATGCTCCACCTACTTCAGCCTCCTCAGTGCTGGGATTAAAGACGTGCGCCACCACGCCCAGCTTGGTTGATATTTTAGTAATGAAGCAAATACTATTTCAAGTCATCTAAGGGCATATTCCCGACAACTAGATAATCAGTCAGTTCTTTTCCATATGATAGCAATTAATGTGGGAATTTAGGATTTTCCTTTACGCTTTCTTTGAAATGATCTTTCAATTTGTTAATTCATTATAAAGTCAAACTAGCTATTTCTGAACCTCATTTATATACAATATTTCTATATAAAAGAAGTTCTAGGCTTCTGTTGACAGACAAACCAACATCTACAGCTAGTATAGTGGGCTAGATGGTTCTTTAAAATGTTATGTCAGGCTTTTTTTTTCTTTTTTCTTTTTTTTTTGTCTTTTTGGGACAGGGTCTCACTATGCAGTTCAGGCTGGTCTTCCAAGTGCTCGGATTATAGGCATGCGCCACCATGCCTGGCAATGTCAGGCTTCTTAAGGGACTCAGATACAGAAAACTAATTCAATGCAAATTAATTTCCTCCTTCCTTTTTGTTCCCAGGATAGACTAAGTGAAGGAGAGTTTTACAGTTGACTCCACAATCCCTTTAGAGAAGGGCTGCTTGATGAGAAAAAAAAAAAAGGGACTCTAGAGAAGACCTGTGAGATAAGAATTACACTCAATGGAAAAATGCACTTGAGCAAAGCATACTATTATGTATGACTCTGGGCTACAATTTGGGAACGTCATTTGGCTGGTTTTTTGAACACATGTCATACTGTTAAATTAAACAGTATGCCTCTTGCCTCTCTCTTGATCTGCTGAGTCTGGCCTCTGCCATGTATCCTGTGCTGCTGCCACACAGTCAGGTACGCAAGAACACAAGTACTGGGACACTTGCTCAAAGCACAGGATAGGCCCTGTTGCTGATAGCTCTGGGATTCTCAGTGAGGGAACCCCAGCCACAATTGGCAGTAGTTACCTCCTAGAACCACTGGCTGAGGGAGGAAAAAAGAACATGAAGATGAGATTAATGAGTGAATGAGGATGAAGTTCTTACCCTGTGGTGGGATGCCCGGGAGGCCAGGCACACCTGGCGGAAGATGGTGGGGTGGAGGCCCCCCAGGGTGAAGTGGCTGCATGCTGCCCATGCTAACAAGGCCATCAACTGGGCCCTGCAAAGGTGGAAGGCCTGGCGGATAGCCACCCATCATGCCTTGAAGGACACAACAAATTTCAGACATGCATCATTAACATGCAACATGAGCTAATCACAACCCCCCACATGCACTACCCATGAATAAAGCACCCTTAGTACTGCATGATATAACTGTAATTAGTGAAATTATTTTGTTGTAATAATGAATAAAATAAAATACAAACATGAAACCCAACATTTCTGGAAGAATTAGTACTTAGTACATTACTGTTGTAGTTATTTTTGCCAGGATAAATATGCTACATTTTTCACTTAAATAATAATAAAGAGGAGTTCTAATAACAGCTTTCCCACCTTTAAAGAACTGCCTCAAACTGTTCAAGCAGAGCGATCAGTTAGTTCTATGGACTGCAACTCTAACTGAACAGCACACACCCCACTCTGCCCACACTCATATGCCTATCATGGGTACACATGAGGGGAAATCAAAATGGAAATGAGGTGCACAGTCCTGATCACAAAACAAAGCATGGCTCTCCAGCTTGGGGCAAGGATTTTTTTCAAGACTAGTACATCTACTCCTCCACCCTTTTAGCCCCTCACTGCCAGTAAGAATGGATAGTGTTAAGGTTTGAGCTGTGGAACAGCTAAGAGCCATCACACCGAATAATGATTCATCTCTAGATTTCAAAACATGTTAAAGATAAAATCTAAACCTTCCCAAGTCAACCAAAACCCTGGCCACTCAGAAACCTATATTTAGAACTTAAAGAAGAAGAGCTGGAGAATCAGGCTCTGCTGACATGAGAAAATGCCAGTTTTCATCACTGTTACCAAGCTCACAAATGTCCTCACACAAACCTTCATTTAACAGGGAGCATTTTAATCAAGGTACAGAATTTCTGTAAACAGAGGCTTTTAATCCTTTATTATCAAAGCATACCTTCACACAACAAATATCATCTGTTGGCTAGGGAAAAGCTTCAGCAAACAAGTATTTTTTGACAAAAGGGTTGAAAACAAAATAATTTCAAAATTTCAAAGACTCACCTATGAAAAGCATTTTAAAATCACATGGCATTTAAAAAAAAAAACAAGAAAAACACTTTTTTGGGATTTGTAATGATCACAAAGAACAAGAATACAAAGCTCCCCCGAAGCACAGTCACTTTTGGTCAAAGCTTCTTGCAAAGGGAGGGCTAAGGGACTAGTGCCAAACTTCATTTTATAATATATTCTGGGAAACTCCAGATTCTGAGAATTTCACTCTGACATATCTGGAAGACTTATTTAAAAGATATTTATTTATAAAAGTTTAATTTTAAAGCTATAATATTATTGAAATTTCTGATTTTGGCTCACACTGCTTCCTTTAGTCTTAACTAAAATGAAAAAAAAAGCAATTACACAAACTGATAAAACAAATGTGAAATATCTCTATACATGAAATAGGATGAGTTTCATTTTTTAGAAATGAGAGTTCTGAGAATAAAACTACTTTTTTTTTTTTTTTTTTTTTGGTACCGATAATCAAATTCAGGACCTGGCGCTTGCCAGGCAGGCACTTATACCGCTGAGCTATATCCCTGGCCCAATAAAACTACTTTTGAAAAGACACCGTAATCTTAAACATGAGGAAATCCAATGCTGCTAAACTGCCTTTTAACCACACTAGCAGTTATAGTTTTCAGAGCTAAGTAGATGAGTAATTAAAAAGATGTTAGGAGGCTTTGCTTTCAATGACAAAAGCCCATCTGAACGCAGCCTTCATGGGCTGTGGTTGAAGATTAAATTATTAAGCACTGAAAGACATGACACTTGTCTTCATTAAACTGTACTTTGGCATTTATTATCCCAGTCACATGTGTTCAAATGAGCTTCAACGTTTGTAAGCAAAGCTGGTCTCAGATACCAATAAGGCAAGACTTGGGTGGTAAGCAATCTGTAAATTCATAGAAAATCATCCTTTTAGCTGCAAAGTTCCCTCTATGGACCAAAGACTGGTTACTGTTGAGAATGCCTGCCCTTCACTCCCATGGCCCAGAGGTCTGGGCAGCACACCCTTAATAATGGAGCAGTGGCTTTCTAGGGGGCCCACTTTCCTCACCCACAGAACTCCAGGATGTTATTCCCCAACAGGGAGCTAAAATGCTGCAGCTGCTGTTTTTCAAAAATGCTTTTAGCTGTTTGTATTCATTTTGTTAATATGTCCCTGGGTTTTGTAGTCATGGGCACAGTGCCACAATATCACACATCAAATAGAACAAAACAAGATGTCAATGAGGGAATTCTAACTTTCAAAGTCCCCACGTTCAAGGCCTGATTTCTAAAAACCTCTGGAACCCCATTAACCAAAATGGGCCATGGAATAGAGCAGGTGATTATGAGATTTGTTAGATCAACATCAGTTACACTGAGAGTACTGAAAGCCATGATTCTGATGTGCTTTGGTGAGTGCAACTGCTGAGTTCAGAGACAGTGCATTTGAGAACTTGCCATCACAAAAGTTAGGAGCGACAATGGAAAAGTTAACCTATGCTATCTATTTTTCCTTAAAAAGCAAAAACAAAAAGAGCATCCCAATGAACCTGACTTGAACAACACTGTCTTGGACTCCCTGCGAAAAAGGTCAAGGTCAGACTACTGGCTTAAGAAGAAACAGGTGGCTTGTACAGACCTCTACAGTCTTGGAGAGGCCACAAAGGAGAAGCCTGAAGTGGTTCTGTAGGCTTCTCATTGGAGACAAGTCAGACAAGGATATTCAGTAAAAAAAAGTCAAATTTGCTATGGCTACCAGAACCAGAGACAACACACACAAGCAAACCACATTCATCATTTTCTTTCTTTCTTTGTTTAAATATGTGACTGGGATACTAACAGAAAATGCAGTTTAATGTAATTAAATAGAAAAGCATTACAGAGTGGGCACAATGAATTTAATAAGGACTTTGTATTCTATTCATCAGTCATGCACATTGGTGACCAAGAAAGGATTTACAATTCATTGTCAAAAATCCTTTTAAATGGTCAGTCTGTTAAGGATGGCTGCAGCAGAACAAGACAAACTGAATACTGGCATGAGACAAAATCGGTATCACCTAAAGACTGATTTTGTGTTTTCTCTTGGGAATTCCTCTAGAACAGAGTCTGGCACCTATTTATGTTTTCTGCTGTAGCAGTCTATCAGGAGCAGTCTGGGGTGAGAACATCACCAGACCATGCCCATAGCCAGGGAAGAGCTGCTTCCTACCAATTCCCAGGGTTGGGTCCAGGGCCCATTTCTGGGTTAGAGGGGAGGCATTGCCTGCATGGGAAAGGCAATATAGGACAACATGGATGATTTCAAACTTTGAATCTGTCATGACAAAAGGCTACAGACTGTGGCCTACTCCTCTTGGAGAAAAAAAAAAATGAAGGAATTTCTTAAAGTGGAAAAAATGGTCTTATCTCCTGTTTTTACCTGCAACAGGTGTCAACTGCTGATTGAGCATCCCCATTGGTGTTGGTGGTGGCACCACCCCCATGAGAGCCCCCACAGGGGTGCCTGCTCGGGGAGAAGCACTCGGCTGCTGTTGCTGTGCTGCTCGCTCTCTCTCCTGCTGCTCAGCAACTTTAGCTGCCCGCTCTGTAAAGGCATTTCAGATTTTCAATTCTGTTTTTAACCCAGGAATTCAAAATACCATCCATTGCATTCAACAGGACTAGTAAAAACACAGGCAACAGTTCTGTCTCAATGGGAAGAACAGTAGATGACTAGTCTCAACACAGGAGGAGTCGGGCCGATTTCACTTGGTAACCTAGAATGCAGCTTTCCTATCCCATCTTGAGAACTGGTCTGCAAAGATTTCAAGAATGTTAAGACTGCAACACACATTCAGAAAGCACAGGTTTTATTTAAACACATCACCAGCGTAACCACCGTGGTTAATCTCACGAGGCACCCTGAAGATGAGAAGCACTACCATTATTCTAGTATTAATAGCAATACAGATTTATAATTTCAACATGAAGCAATTCCATGGCCCATTATAATTTTTGGCACAATTGTTACTTACTATATTTTCCTGATTCCTTGTACCCAATTTTACTAATGTTTTGAGGACTCTAATCATTAATGTCATAGGTTTAGCAGCTGAAGAAAATTAACTCTGTAAGGGAAAAGTAGCTTACTACCTCTTCCACAAGACTTTAGGGAAAGTAAATGGATAATTTCTATGTTCTAATAAAGCAAAGAGGTAATGTTTACTAAATCCCAAGGGGGAAAAATGCATGATATTCTAGGTTACAATCATCAGAAGCAGGGAATTAACATACACATGTATGTAGCAATGTTTCAAAGAACCAGGTTTCCTGAAGCTGAGCGGTTCAAAACTAACCATAAATCATCCTAATCAGCAAGACTTCCAGAATCCACTCTTATTTCATTCAATACACAAGAGGAGCACTTGCCTGTGGTACTTCTGGGTTATTACCTGCTACCCCTTTCACTCTCTTGAGCTACTATTCTGTATCTCCAGAGCTGCAGCCCCAACAATCACATTTCAAGCCCACTGCACCTTTACTTCAAGGGTACTGCATTTCCAAAGTTCTCACCACACATGGTTTACTCAGCTTCACCATTTATAAATAGGAAATCTTCCCTACCCTTCAGATGGGCAAATGGAATCTGGGAGACAGGTAGTGTCTGCCCAAGGATGCGGAGAAAACCAGCAACCTATGACCCTGACTCTTAATATCACTCTCCAACTGCCACATATTAACCCTCCAACATGGAATTCAAAAGACTACCACTGAGCTGAGGAGGGGAAAAATAGCTAGAGGTCACATGTCTTCAAAGTGAATCAAGAGACAACAGCTTTAGTCCTCCGTTAGGGTAAGAATGTGAAAGTCAAGCAAGTCAAAAGATCCTTGGCTGTGATGGAGTTGCCATCAAAGACTCCATCACTAACACAGTTTCAGTTTACAGATCCTTGATAAACTGTGTACAATGAGCATGAGGGACAAAGGCCATTTGAACATCTCCTTCGACAAGCAGTAAAAAAAAATCATTGATGATCCAGACCCCCACATTCAATTCTGGTGTTTTCATTACACAAACACAGTAAAATGAGATAGCAAAAAAAGGAAATTGAAAAAAAAAAACATAAAAGTTCAGGCCTGTGGATAAACTAGTTACCTGCTGGCTCTCTCTGGGAGAAGCCCAGATGGGCTGTCCTAGAAAGCAGAAGTATTAAAATTAAGTGAGCCAAACTCCTAACTTTGGGTTTTGAATTTAATGGACAACCCCACCAAATGTTCAGACTTGAGTCTCAGGCAAATACCTGATAATTCACCCTCGCTAGATTCCTCCTGAATTTCAGTTTCCCTGTTGGGAAAATTTTTTATAAGCCACCATCTCTCCCTCCCTCCAGCCCTGCTCCAGCATTTCTGCCATGTATTATTACCTCTAGACTTCTCTCTCCTGTTCACACCCTAAATAGCCAGCTGGCTTTGCCTCAGAAAAGGCTTTAACCACTTACCAGTCCAATTATTTAAATATAGGATGACCAAAAATTATACCTTTTCATGAATTTTTATAAGATAGTGTAACAGGAAATACAAAAATGACAATTTTATCAAACTTGTTCAATACAAGAAATGAGTGGCTGAAATGATACCTGCTTGAGCAAAGGTGCTCTGCATAGTATGTAAACGAACTGCCTGGGGGATGCTGGGGTAAACTGTTAAGTGATTAACACTGTGTGAGCTTGCAACTGAGTGCTATATTTGATCTTAATTCACATAAAGATCAGAAATATTAAAATTCCCCCAAAGTTCTAGATTCTCAGAGATCTGACAAGGTTTCTCAAAGAATGTTCTATAAAATAGTTCTGTAGGATATCAGTAGATATTACATAAATACCTGGTTAAATTTCAGAAAATGCCAGATAATAAAAAATAGGTTCCTTATTGTAGGTTTTAGAGACTTTAACATGGAAATATGCCTTGTAAATTTCTCTTATTTTTTTAAGTCTCTAATGTATGCCCTGTAAGTCTTCAAAGACAAGAATGTAGAATTTTTCTTAAACTGACTTTGTGACAAAGTGATTTTTGGCTGATTACCTCACAGAAGAGCCTCAAGGAAGCCTGTCAGATGATTTTATAATAATCAATTGTAACAAATGAAAGGAGTAAAACTTTTTTAAAAAATGGTTTCTTTGGAGACTGTGTAAACTAATAAAGGGCATTCTTAATAATTAACTTATGTTTGCTGGAAAATAATGGATTTGAACCTAGCCAAGATTAATGACTGACCACTGTAGAAACGATAGCTCTAAACTGGGAAAATGAATCAATATGTAAAATTTCTTTCTTTTTTTTTTTTGGTACAGGGGTGGGGGTCAAACTCACAATAGGCCACTGAGCTAAATCCGTGGCCTTATTTTTTTGAGACAGGGTCACAGTATGCAGTTCAAGCTGCCCCTGAACTCACTTTGTAGCCCAGGCTGGTCTTGAACTCACAATGATCCTCCTGCCTCAGTCTCCCGAGTGCTGGGATTAAAGGCGTGTGCCACCATGCCTGGCTACAATATGTAAAATTTCAAAGAAAAAATATAGCTCAAAGAGCAGAAGTCCTGCCTAATCTAATGTATACTACTCATTTTTGTATTAAAGCCATGCCTGATATTAGCAAGAATAACAACAACAACAACAACAACGACAACAACAACAATACCTCGGAAATTCTCAAGTATTTGTCCCTCAATGGCTAAGAACAACCAAATCCTTGAATAACAGCTCATGGCCCAAAATGATTTAATTATAGAGTAAAAGGCAGTTGAGCTTTATCCAAGAGAGCCTTAAGTGTCTTAACAGTAGCTATGAATACAAATACAGCACAGGCCAGGACTGGCCTAGAGAACCAGGCACTTCAGTTAACCTCAGACTAGAGTTTAAACAGAGGGCTTTTTAAGAGACATAATAGAAGATTGACAATTTTAAAAGGCCCCTTACAGATGAATTTTAATGAAAATTATATTTTAGAACACTGTGCCATCATTCCCCAGCTCAACACATGTATACTTTACAGGGCTCAAAGAAAAAAGAAAATCACAGCTTTCAACAATAAAATAGCTTTTGTTTGAAGAATTTGGGTGCAGGGCTGGGGGGTGTGGTGAAGCAGACACACAAGGCCAGGATCTGAGGCCAAGTGTTAGGGCAGCACTCTGTTCAGTCAGAACAAGGCTGTCACCTCAACTGTAGCTGATTACCATTTGGAACAGTTCCCAACCTGGAGTTCATGTGCACATGGCAAGAAGAAGAATAAACCCTATCTATGCACATGCATCCCTAAAAAAACCTCTCTTGCTTAGAAAGCTGAGAAAGTTGTGCTTAGCCTTTATTTACCTTCATATTCTGCCTTCTTTGCTGTCTCAAGGTTTCTCCATTCTGTCCCCACCAGTCGGCTGAGCTCCCCAAAAGAGTAGTCTGGGTGCTGGGCTTTAATCACAGCTCTCATCTCACTGCTGAACAGGATGTAGCCACTCATGTTGATTTTCCTTTTAGAGCCTTCTTTCTTTGCACTGCCTTTAGCAGACTTTGGGGTAGACTGTAAGACAGAATGGTCTTATAGGGCATCAGAATGGTTTATTTGGTTAACTGCTGAGTTTCTGGAAGTCAGGAACGTAAGATTCAATAGTAACTGTTTTATAAACACATTCAGTTTGCAGCTGGCCATTTCTCAATCAAAACACACCTTTTCCTGGCCTCTTACCAGAGTAAGAAAGTTTCACAGAATTCCATAACTGCAATCTGTAATGGTGACCTCACAATAAAGTCTTGAGAAAATTCTGAATGAGAAAAAACTGCCAGTAGGAATCACCTCAACCAAAGAATGAGATCCTATGGAAGAAGAGATTAAAAAGACAGGCAGTGAAAGCCAGAGTAATAAAAAGGGTGATGGGACTCCTTGTTGCTTTTCTTCAAGACAAGGTGAGGAAACAATTTTAACAAACTTGACATTAAATAAGGTCTCTATGACAATAAAAAAAGGCTAAGCTATAAATCATTATAGCTTAATGATAAACATAAATTATATAATTAAAAACAAATAAGTAAGTAATACGTTAAAGGCAATGACATGAAAAACATCCGTTTTTCCTGCAGAATTCTGGGCAAAAGTTCACTCGTGGGTGGAGGACACATCTGCATATCAAAGCTGAGAGCACAACAAGTAACAGGAACATGTCACCTTCACCTGTGGGGGTGTATAGGGCATGAGGTCCAGCTCACTCGCTAGGGGAGTCTGAAGTTGAGGTAGAGAAGGAGGTTCAATGACCTCACTGTCTTCTTCTCCCATCTCTTCTATATCATCATCTCCACCTTCTAATTCAGCAAATTTAGCTTCTAGCAATTGGATCTTCTTTTCCAGCAAAGGCGATGGTTCCTTCTGAGGAATGATTGGCTTTCTGAAAGAAGTGATGTTAAAAAATGCTCACTAACACCACTCTAGGACTGGTCAAAAAGCAGTGTTCTACCTTTATATCTAGAAATCACTTCCTGTAATCTGCAGTGTACATTCTAAGGGGAGTAAGGGAGTTTAAATGAAGCTACTTCTCCACTCTGCATTTTGTTTCCCCTCAGCATTAGGCAGCAGCAGAACTGACTGACTGATATATACCACCTGACCAACTGACCAACCTGATTGTGGACAAGGCCAGCATCTGGTGAGAAAGGTAGAATTGAAGGGGGTTAGGCAGCTAAAGGGAGAAACAATAAACTAAGCCAGCAGTGCTAACCAAAAGAAAAGCCCGTGGTTATTGTAAATTGCTGAAACAATGTGGGATTGTATTCCAAAAGTGACTCCTTCCACATGGCAGGCTAGAGCTAGAGAAGAAATCCAGTGCAGCACCTACCATATTTGAGAGACTAAATCAGGAGCCATTATGGGGAGGGGTTAATTGTTTAATACTGAACCACAGAACATGTGCAAAATAACTTCATCTTCAGGGTTTCCAGCATTACCCTATCACAGTGACTGGGTGAGACACAGCTACAAGAGACAATCATGGGGAGGGTGGATTCTAGACATAAGACCCCCTAAAAAGTTTAAGCTCAGGGCCACTGGGGATTTAGCTTAGCGGCACAAGCACCTGCGTGGCATGTGCAAGGTCATGAGTTCAATCCCCAGTACCCAAAAGTTTAAGCTCAGAGCCAGGGATGTAGCTCAGTGGCACAGTCCATGCCTGGCAAGTACGAGGTCCTGAGTTCAATACCCGGTACCAAAAAAATAAAAATAAAACTCTAAGCTTAGACTGGGAATGGCATGGGACCCTGCCCTGTGTTGTGGGTGGCAGACTTGGCTGTATGGCTTTCAGCGGTGGTGGGGTCTGAAAGTGCTAGCACTAAGTGAAGTAGTCTGCCTGAACCCCATCTATACTGACTATATATCCAGGTTCACTCATCTAGAACATGCCTTGGCTTGGATGATTGCTACAACCTGGGGTATAAAGACAAGAGGGGCTTCTGGAACAGGTTAACTACCTCAAGAAAAAACATAAAACTTGGTACAGAAAATCGTGATTTGCTGAATTTTCAGACTATACATCCTGGAAAGAAATCATTTATTCAAAAATACAAAGAAATTATTTTTTGACTCATTTTTTTCTTCACAAGTTTTTTTGATGTTTGAATTTTCTTTTATTCTCTTATTTTTATCTAATTCTATTAATTTCCTTTTACTCTTTAATAGGCTTCTTTATCTCACTTTTCCCTTTTATCTCTCCCAGCCCCCAAGGAAGAGGTGCTACTCTCAGCACCACAGCTGTCAGCCTCAAGCACAGAACATAGTGAGGGAGGTAAAATAAGATGAGAAATTCTGCAGGTCCTGGGACATATGGGGACATCTAGAGACACCCAAAAATTTACACCACACTTCGCTTTAAGGACTTTGTCCACTGAGAACACTGGCAGAGAACTCTGACCATAAATGTTTATTAAAATCTTTCTGCCTAGTGTACCCTGCCTTCTTCTGAGCCTTATTAAAGGGGCCCACTTTCCTTTGTTCCCTATATCCTTTTGCTCTCTGTCTGGACTCAGGCATTAAACCACATGCCTTGTTGCTTCCATAAAAACCTGTCGAGTGGTCTCTGACTCCTTTGTTCACTCACCCCTGTTTGTTAGATCACCTTCCACTGTTTAATTATTCAAATTTTATTAATTCTCCCATTTCCTACCCCCTCTATCTTTACTGAATAACCATTAACTTTTATTAATCTTAGTTAACTCTATGCTATTACTTTTGAATTTTTTTCTACTGTTAGTTAATTTAAATAATTGGTTTGTCTTCATATTTATACTACAATTTGTAGATGTTCTTATGGTATGTCAATATCCAGTTTGCTTTTGATGCTATTATTACTGATTGTGCTGCTACTGTCAGGGTGGCAAACTCGGGACCTCATGCTTGCCAGGCAGGTGCTGCACCACTGAGCTAACCCCTGGCCTAGTTGTTGCTATTAAGTAGTTTTCTCTGTATGCCAGTATCTGGATCTCCTTTTGAGTCGAACCATACTAAACTGTGGTCCCATTCCCAAAGAACTGGGTGCTGGGCCAATTACACAGCATCCTCCTGATACAAGAGGTAGGGTAGTAAAGTTGGCTGGGGAAATAAGCAGAACCAGTCAATTATAAGATCCCAGGACAGCATCAAATAATTCCCAGGACCCAGTATATGGAACTTCTTGTGGGCATGAGACGTGGGCAGCATAAAAAGATAAGATACCACAAAGAGCCTGGTATCGTGAATCCTCAAAGTACCCCATTCTGCATCTCCTAGATGTACAATGTATTTTTATTTTTCCTTTTATCCTTTCCTCTCTTTGTTCAGCCCACATTTGCTCTGGAGAGCTAGTTCTTCCCTTATCCCTTTACCCTGCCCTTTCCAAATCAAACTTTTAGCATCATTTTTTGACTTGTCTTGTCCAATTCTTTGTCTGAGGCAAGATGGATCTGGAACTCTTATTTGGTGAGCCATTTCCAAAGGAACTACCCATAACAGTCCTCTCCCAAATTAGTGGAGGTGGTTGAATATTGGGACAGAGGTAAAGGTCTATAATTAGCCAAACCCACAAAGCATCATTGAAAAGCAGATAGCAACTGTTAGGGCTTATATCAAGACATCCTCCCAAAGCCTTGTGCAGTCATAGGTGGGGCTTATCCGAGGTGGTGGAATTTAGGGTATGTGCTGCTGGGATCAAGAATGTGAGGCTAGAATTGATTCATGGTGCAATGCCAGGATTAAGAATGTGAGTAGAAGGGTGGGTAGTTTGGATAAAATATAAGAGACAGAAAGAGGGCTTGTTGCCTGTTGCTTTCTGCCTGCCAGGCCCTGCTATGGACTGTTTCTCCTCTGCCATGCCACCCTGCCTTGGAGCCAGCTGACTATGGACTGAAACCTCTACAAAGTGTGAGTTGAAATAAACCTTTCGTGCTTTAACTTTGGATGTCAGGTATTTTGTCTTAGCAATGAAAAAAGTAACTCAAAGGCAATCCAGATACTGGTAAACAGAGAAAACCACTTAATAGTAACAGCTAGGCCAGGGATTTAGCTCAGTGGCACACCAACTAAAGAGGTTTCCATACTAACAACAAAGTCTTTCCACTATAATCAATCTGGAAAATGCAGTTTGTGTGTGCACAGGTGTACACACACACACACGCAGGCACGCAGAAATGTGAGAGTACAAGGCAACAAAATGCCTCCAAAAACTTCCAAATGCTCCCAAAGCTGATTCAGGAGGCATCAAGAGGGAAGAAATCAAAAGTCACACATCTAAACTTTTCTTCTTCCGACAGGGTCTTGCTGTGTAGTCCAGGATGGCCTTGAACTCACTATGTAGCTCAAGCTAGCTTTCTGCCACAGCTTTCTGAGTGTTGGGATTACAGACATGTGCCACCATGCTTGCTAACATCTGAATTATTTGAAATGGTAAGAGAAGAGATTAAAAGGAAAAGAAAAAAAATCAGTAAGGTGCCTGGAGAGCTGAAAGAAGGTATAATTAAATAACAGAATATTCAACAAATTTACAGAAGGCACTGATATATATCTAGCTGAACTAAACAAAATGATACAAAACATGAATGACCAACTTAGCAGAGAATTAAGAGTCCATAAAATGTTACCAAACAAATCTAGAAGATTTCTACTAAAATAGGGGCAGTAAAGTCAGGTGTGGTGGCGTACACCTGTAATCCCAGCACTCGGGAGGCTGAGTCAAGAGGATTGTTGTGAGTTCGAGACCAGCCTGGGCTACAAAGTGAGTTCAAAGCCAGCTTGAACTGCATAGCGAGACCCTGTCTCAAAAAACAAAAACAACACAAAACAAAAATAAATAAATACAATATGGACAGTAGAAGTAACCAGTGTGACAACAGAGTGTCAGAACTAGAAGACAGGGCTGATGTTGGCGACCAGTTACTCTGAGTTACCTTAAAGACAACAAGAGTACATAAAAAATGGATTCAACAGCTGCATCATGACACTAAGATTTATAGGAAGACTAAGATTTATAGGAATTAGTGAAAAATCTGAAGACAGAACAAATAGCATAAAAATTCTGTTTAGAGAAATCACACTAGAAAACTTCTCAAATATGGGAAAAGAATTTAATGCACAAATAAATAAGGCACATAGAACCCCAAACAGCTACAATCAGAAAAGAACCTCTCTGGAACACATCATAGTCAAAATCCCAGAAGTCTAACATAAGGACAGAATCTTAAAAGCTGAGAATGTATCTTACCATTTCAATGAATCACCTATAAAGATAAATCTAGTAGAACTACAGCAGACTTCTCCATACAAACCTTAAAAGTTGAAGAGCTTAGAGCAAAGTGTTCCAACTCCTGTAAGAAAACAACTTTCCAGAATGATACATCCTACAAAATTATCTTCAAAACTGATGGAGAGGCCACTGTGTTGTCTCTTTCATGGTGGTCCTCATGCTGTAGAGTATATTTCTTTTCCAGCTTTGGCCTGAACTTGCTCTGCAGACCCTGTTTCTTTTCTTATCCTCAATAAAATTTTGCTATTACAAGAAAAGTTTTTTGATGGAGAAATATAGTTCCACGACAAATTTGTATTTTGTTCATGTTTTGAGATAGCAGGAGACTGAGATTAAGGATGATGGATTGATTAATCTGGCAAAAGAAATTTCAAGGCAGTCTAATGTTGAGTTGGTGGCATGGAAACTGTTTGGAGCCTTCAAACAGCTCTACTTTGAGAATCAAAATTAAAGGGCCCAGAAGTATGATTTAAGAAGTTTTGACTCTGGCCAGAAAGGAAGCTCCATTAAGTTGCAGCCTACAAAGTTGGAGTAGAGCCAGGCATGGTGGCACATGCCTGTAATCTCAGCACTTGGGTGGCTAAAGCAGGAGGATGGCTGTGAGTTTGAGGCCAGCCTGGGCTACACAGCAAGACGCTGTTTCAAAAAAGGCAAAAAAAAAAAAAAAAAAAAAGGATGGAGCAGAGAGATTAACTTGGTTGCTGAAAAGATTAGCATTAAAAAAGAAAGTACTTTGGAATAGGACAAATAGAAAAGATGGCCTTAGGGTATGACAAAAACCAGCAGGACTCAAAATTGCAAAGGTAAAAGACTTTGCTTTGAGACGAGGGCTCCAGGACACTAAAATGGCAGCAGCCTATAAAAAGGGGACTAGATTTTTTTTTTTTTTTTTGCGGCACTGGGGATCCAACTCACAACCTTGCGCCTACCAGACAGGCGCCTAAGCCACGGAGCCAAACTCCTGGCCCTAGTTTTTTATTTTTATTTATTTATTTATTTATTTTAATTTTTTCGGCACCTGGAATTGAACTCACAACCTCACACCTGTCAGACAGGCACTTAAGTCACTGAGCCAAACTCCCGGCCCTAGTTTTTTGAAGCAGGGTCGCACTATGTAGCTCTGGCCAGCCTTGCGCTCGCGTTGTAGCCCAAGCCAGCCTCAAACTCACAATGCTCCGCCTACCTCAGCCTCGTGAGTATTGGGATTAAAGGCATGCACCACCACGCCTGGCTGGGAATAGATTGCTCAGAATCCAGTTTACCTTGCTCAGTTATCCAAGCACTCTGAGGCCTCTGCAACTACCAGCAAGATACAAAAGGGGTCAGCTACTGCTGCAGCTGGTGGTAGACCTTAGTGTCATCTATATGATGCTGGTTTTAGGTACATGCAGAATTCAAGAGCTGTGGGCTCAGAAATCCATCCAGATTTCAGAAAATGGCCTGGGAGGCCAGACAGTAAGTTCCTGAGTGGGCAATGCATGAAGCTGTGAGTGTGAAGCCAGTGTGCAGAGCAGGTCCCAAGATGTTGGCAAAACCAGGAACATAGAATGTCTAACAAATGCCATGAGGAGTGAGCAATGCCAACCCAGGAGAGAGACCATGAGGGCACTAGCAGTGTTGCAGGGGTAGGGCCATCTGAGTCCTTTGGAATTTACATCTTGCCACAGATTGCCCCAGACATGGAAATACAAGATTTAATGTTTACCCTCATGGATTTTGGTCTTACTTTGACTCCATTCCTTTCTAGCCCCCTATTACTTCCTTTTGGAATGGGAATATTTATTCTGTGCCACTATATGCTGGAAGTATTTAACTTTAATCTTTCTAGGGGCTCACAGCTAAGAGTTTGCCTTAAATTTCAGAGAAATCTTTGGATTTGGACTTTTCAACGGTGCTGAAACTGTTGGAACTTCAGTGACTCTTTGAAATGTACCAAATGCTTTTGCATAAAGGGATGTACATGAATCTTTTAGGGCCTAGGAGTAAAATGTTATGGTTTGTATCTAGGTGTCCCCCTCAAAGCCTCATGGACTCATACGAGCCTCTGGGAGGTGAAGGGATCATGAGTATGTTACACTGGGTCATGACTGTGTGACACTTGATTAGTCTACTGATGGATTTATAGCTGGGTGTGATATCAGGAGGTAAAGCCTGGTGGGAAGAGGTGGGTCACTGTGGGTATGGCCTGGAAGGATATCTATCCCTCCTTCTCCCTTGATCCCTCTCAGCTTCCTGCCTGCCATGCTATAAACTGTTTCTCCTCTGCCATACACCCTATCATGCTACCATGTCTTGAAACCAGCTGACTATGGACTGAAACCTCTACAAACTATTGAGTCTTTAACTTGTGGGTGTTGGGTATTTTTCCCAGCAGTGAGACAGTAACTAAGACAGCAATTCTGGGCAATAAGAGCAAAATGGGAGGCATCACAATCCTGGACTTCAAGTTATATTACAAAGCTAAGTGATAAAAAACATAACATGGTACTGGCACAAAAACAGACATGTGGTCAGTGGAATAGAACAAAGGACACAGAAAAAACCTGAGGCACATTTAGTTATCTAATCTGCGACAAAGGGGCCAAAATCATATGCTGGAGGAATGATAGCCTGTTCAGCAAAAGGTGCTAGGAGAACTGGCTATCCAAATGTAGAATACCGAATCTAAACCCCTATCTCTTACCAGGTATTAAACTAAAATTAAAATGGATTGAAGATCTAAATATTAGAACAGAAACAATCTGCTGAAAGATAAAACAGATGACACTTTTGAAGACAAAGGCCTAGACAAGGACTTTCTGAACAGAACCTCAAGTGCAGAACAAATAATGTCAAAATTCAACAAATGGGATCAGATGTATCAAATTCAAAAGCTTCTGCAGGGCAAAGGAAACAGAAACTTACAGAAGGGGAAAAAAATTTGCCACCTACTCCTCAGAGGACTAATATCTATAAAATATACAAAGAACTAAAAAAAAAATTGATGCCCCAGCTGTGTGTGATGGTGCACATTTATAATCTTGGCACTTGGGAGGCTGAGACACTATGATCACTGTGAATTCACATCCAGCCTGGGCTACATAGCGAGATCATGTCACACACACAAAACAAAACAAAACAAAAGCAGTAACAACAACAACAAAACCCCAATAAAAAATTAGCAATTAAAATGAAGAGAGAATAGCCGGATGTGGTGGCACACGCCTTTAATCCCAGCACTCCGGGAGGCTGAGGTAGGAGGAGCGTTGTGAGCTCGAGGCTGGCTTGGGCTACAGTGCGAGCAAGGCTGGCCTGAGCTACGTAGTGTGACCCTGCCTCAAAGAATCAGGGCTGGGAGTTTGGCTCAGTGGCTTAAGCACCTGTTTGGCAGGTGCTAGGTTGTGAGTTTGACCCCCAGTGCCGCAAAAAAAAAGAGAAACTCCTCAGAAAAATTACATATATGAAAAATAAATAAATGCATGAAAAACTGTTCAACATCTCTGGTCATTAAAGAAATGCAAATTAAAACAACACTGAGATTCCACCTTACTCCAGAAAGAAGGGCCATCATCAAGAAATTAGATAGTAACAAATGCTGGTGAAGCTGTGGGGAGAAAGGAACACTTCTATACTGTTATGGAAATGTAAACTAGTATAATCACTATGAAAGTCAGTGTGGAGATTCCTTGAAAACCTAAAAATAGAAATTGCATTTGATCCAGCTATTTCCCTTGTAGGTAGCTTCCCAAAAGAGCTGAAGACATATTACAGTGATACATGCATACCTGTATTTATAGCAGCAAAATGCATAATAGCTAAATCTTGGAAGCAGCCTGTATATCCATCAACAGATGAACGGATATAGCAAATGCAGTATTTATACACAATGAAGCACTACTCTGCCATAAAGAAAGATTAACTTGAGTCATTTGTAGGAAAATGGATGTATCTTTAGACGATTAAGTGAAATAAATTAGGTAAGATTAAATATTGCATGGTTTTTCTTATGTGAGAAAGCCAAATATAAAGAACAAAATAAAGAAGATAAAAAGGAAATAGGGAGACAGATCTTTTGCAAAAGAGAAGTGAAACAAAAGATGGATAAAGGAGGTTAGGGAGAGAAGAGGAACAGCATGAAAAGAGAATTAGGATATGTTATGTAAATACCCAATTCCCCATGAGGTACTACCTTTTGTACTATAATCATGTACTAATAAAAAAAAAATGAAGTTTTTCTTTTTAGAGAAGCTTGTTTTTAAAGACTTCTTCTAAATATGAGCAGGAGCACTGGATCCAAAGTCATATCCTACTTGCTTGTATAAGGCAAAAAGAGTTTTCATAGTCTGTAGACTCACTCAACAATCTCTTAACAGACAGGATATGAACAAGAACCCAGTATTATCAGAGTCAGCCAGTGGTGGTGAACCTAGGGCATGCATGCCATGGTAGGCTGTTTATATCACTGAAAGCTCTAAAAGGTTCATCATCACTGGTCTGAACCAAGAGTACTATTATCGAACCCACCAGTTACTAGCAGATTATGAAGATTTTCCTTTGTCTTTAGCTGAAATAATTTTTTCATTTTTGAAATGTAAACTTCTCTAGTTTAGGATCTAATAAAAGAATTCAAAAACACTGGACTACGCTGTTTTGCTGCTAGCTTAAGTGCTTTCTTAAGTTTTCCAGGCCTTACCTGAAGTAGTAAATTTCATCATCTACCACTTTAGCTGACAGTGAAAATCTCTTCAGTCCCTTGAATTTCTTCATCTGCTTGTCACTCTCATTGTAGCGGCTCTCACAAAGCATAATGTCATTTTCTGGTATTTCAGTTGGCCTGCAGGAGAGGAAGTCCTTGAAGGACAACACAGCACACTTTCCTGAAAGAGCAAGTTGGAGAGAAATTAAAGGAATAAACTGTGGTCATAGTTTTTAATTAAAACATGATTCAAAAAATAAAGATATATACAGGTATAAAGATAGATTTTGCAGATCAATACGTGACAGAATTAAAAGTTTAGGTAAAGATTCATACAAGTGGGTTTTCTTGCAGGGAGGGAACTGATTTTTTTTTTTCCCAGGGCTAGAGACTGAATCCAGGGCCTGTATTCACTAGGCATGAACTCTATCACTAAGCTACATCCTCAGTCCCTGTGCAACTGGTTTTCTCTTTTTCTTTTTTTTTTACATTTTGAGACAGGATCTCACTAAGTTTCCCAGGCTGGTTTCAAACTTGGAATCTTCCTGCCTCAGCTTCTCACTGTGCTGGGATTATAGGTGTGCACCACCACGACCAGCTCCACAACTGTTTTTCAACAAGGGTGCCAAGATAATTCAATGAGATAAAGAATCATTTCTTCAACAGATCGTAGTGAAACAAATAAATTTCCACATGCAAAAGAATGAAGTTGGATTTTTACTTCGTATCATATTAAAAACAAAAACAAAACCCCAAAAACCAGAATGGATCAAAGACCTAAATGTGACAACTATTCAATTAACAGAAGAAAACCCAGGTGTAAATCTTTGTGATCTTAATTAGGTAACGGTTTCTTAAGACACTAACACTAATAGAGTGCCAGAAACCACACACAAAAAAGAAAGATACATTAGACTCTATCAAAATTAAAATAAAAAGAACTGGGGATGTAACTCAGTAAGAGGCCAGGGATTCAATCCCCAGTACCCCACTCCATACAAGTGAAACATAAAGTTACTGTATGATCCAGCAATTCTACTTCTAGGAATATATCCAAAAGAACTGAAAGCAAAGGTTCAAGTGTACCTGTATACCAATAATCCTAATAGAGTTACTTACAAAAGTTAAAATGTAGTAACTACTCAAATGACCACCCACAAATGAATCAGTAAAGGAAATGCGGTATATGCATGCTATGGAATATTACTCAGACTTAAAAGGGAATAAAATTCTGAAGCATGCTACAACCTAGATGAAATTTGAAAACACTATGTTAAGTAAAATAGACCAGATATAAAAGAAAAAGTATCAAATGATTCAATTTATATATAGTATTTAGAACATGCAAAATTCATATAGATACACAGTAGAATAAAGAGAAGAGAGGAAGAGGGAAGTAGAGAGATATTGTTTAATAGACACAGAGTTTCTATTTGGAATGATACAAAAGTGCTAGAAACAGTCAGTGGCCACGGTCTTAAATGCCAGTGAATTGTATATTTAAAAACAGTTAATTTTATGTTATGTATATTTTACCACAATCAAGACTCCTACAATGGTAGCATAGCACTTATAATGAATGACTGACTGACTTTGGGTACTTGGAATTGAACTCAGGACCTTGTATTTGTCAGGCAGGCACTGTGTCGCTACATCCCTAGCCCATGTATACTGACTTTAATCTAAATTTTGTTGAAAAATATATTTTGGGCATTACTGTTTGCATTTATTCAACTAGTTCCCTCCTGATGGATGTTTAGGTTTTTCCAAATTTCTGCTCTTTCATAAAAGCTAAACATTGCTGAAATAAATAATTCAACACACATAACAACTTGTACATGGATGAATACATTTGAAGCCTAACTTTCTAGAAGTACAAATGCTGGGTCAAAAGATATGTACATATGACTTTATTTTTATAATTTTATTTTTATAGGTATTTCAAATTACCTTCCTTGGGCCAAGGATTTAGCTCAGTGGCTCAAGCACTTGCCTGGTAAGTGCAAGGTTGTGAGTTTGATCCCAGGTACCAAAAAAAAAAGCCCCCAAACAATAACAACAACAACAAAAAAACAAACTGCCTTCCAAAGAGGTTGACTAATTAAGGTAAGTGCAGAGTAGCTAAATACAACTTCCCTATGCTCTTGTTTGTCAACTAGTAACAAATGTCTGAACCTTTGACAATTTGACAGGTAATCTTTAAGAAAAAAAAAAAAAGAAAAGAAAGAGCATCTAGATAGTTTTATTTTGTATTATATATGTATATATATGTACATATGTTGGATGTACAGGTATCCAACCTGCCTGGGCAGCACTGAGTGAAAAGCAATTGTCTAGGATTGCACATAAAATATACGATACAATTAATGTATACAAGTAACAAAATCTCTTTTTTACATTTTTACTTATTAAAATTATTTTACAAAATAACAGAACAAGTCCAAATTTGATAAATAAGTGAAAAAAAACTTGTATGTCTGCTTAATAGCAATGAATGCCTATTTTCAGAGACATATGAAGGTAGACTAAAATATTATTATAAGTAATCATATGTTTTATGTGCCAAGTTGCACAAGAGCATGTAATGTCTGGTAAATGTGGCTTTCTGTTCAACTGGCTATACAGGAGACACAGGCAGTGGAGTTAACACTGCACTATGCTCTCCCCTACATAGTGTTTCATCGTTACCTATGCAGTCTGTGCTTGAACACTCAATCAAGAAAAAAAATCACTAAAAAAACAAAACAAAACAAAACATAATAATGTTAAAGTTTATGATCTTGCCAGGTCTGGTAGTGACTTCTGTATTCCCAACACTCTAGAAGAATGAGGCAAGATTTGAGTTCAGCCTGGGCAACAGAAGTGACTTAGTGGGAATCCACCTCAAAATTAAAAATGAAAAGGCCCTGGGGATGCAGCTCAGTGAAAAGATTCTGGGTACACTCTCTGGTACCAAGGCAGGAAAAAAAAGTATGATCTTGTGGGGTTATATTACTAGTTGTCTAGGGCTATGGGTTTGGAAACATGAGCACTAGACTAAGATTGGGCATATTTCCACTTAATAAATGCTAGTAATTTCTTTCTGTTCTCTCTTGCTGTTTTCTGTTTGAACTTAACTTTTTTCTGATTGTTTCTAGGAGCTCTTCATATGTGAAAGAAAACTGAATCTGCATCTATAATATATATTGAAAATATTTTCTCAAGGTTGTTAATTGCTTCCTCCAATTTTGGCCATGTAGAGATTTTCAATTCTTCTGTAGTTGAATTTATCAGTCTTTTCTTATATGGGTGCTGGATTTTATTTTCAAGAATAAAAACATTTCTTCCCCTTGGTTTCTTGTGCTATCTTTATTGCTTCACTTCATATTCATTGAAATCTTTAATTTAATCTGGGAATTTATTATAAAATTAAGATGTGACATGGATATTTTATTTTTAAAAATAGCTACCCAGTCTCTAACACTTAAAAATCCATCTTTTCCTACTTACTTGGTGTGCCACCTCTATCATATTCTAGATTATGCTTGAGTCTACTGTTAAACTTTACTTTGTTCAAATACTCTTTTTTTCTCATATACCATATAAACAGTTTAAAGTATTGTAGGTTATAATGTTTTATTAAGGATGCAACCTCTTTCACTACACTTTATAGACACATTAAAGATTAATTTAGAGCTAGGTGATGTAGTGCATACCTGTACTATCCCAGTACTTTGGGAGGATAAGGAAGGACTGCAAGTTCAAGCCCAGTCTGCTCAATTTAGTGAGATCCTGTCTCAAAATGAAAAAAGGTCAAGGATACAGTACAGTGTAAAGGCCCTGGGTTCAATCCCCAGTAACATTAATTAAAACAAAAACCAAAACACATTAATTTACCACGGCAGCCAGTTTTCAGAACCTTCAAATATCTCCTTAAAGGTCCAACCTCCAAACACTGTCACATTATGGATGATGTTTTATGTATGTATGCATTTATTTATTTGATATAGAGTTTTGATACACAGTTGAGGATGGCCTTGAGCTCACTTTGTAGCCTAGGCTGGTATCAAACTTGAAATAATCCTCCTGCCTCAGTCTCCTGCATGCTGCTCCTAAGTGCTGGGATTACAGACAGGTATGTGCCACCACACCCAGCTCATGGATGATGTTTTGACCTATAAATTTTGTTTTGTCTTTCTGAGACAGGGTCTCAAGATAATAGTCCAGGCTGTCCTTGAACTTACTGTTTACCCAGGTTGGCCTCAAATTCACAATTCTCCTGCCTCAGCCTTCTGAGTGCTGGGATTACAGGTATACGTTAGTATGTCCAGCTAGACCTATACGTTTTGCATGGGACACACACACTGAAATCAAAGCAACACTAAAAGACAAAAAAACCAGTTGTTGCCAGTGAGTCTAAAGGGCAGACAGGCTGGGAAAAGCCTGAGAGGAAAAGATAGCAAGTGAAAAAATTCGGTAAGTTTTTTTTTTTTTTTTTTGTACCGGAGATCAAACTCATGACCCCATGCTTACCAGGTAGGCACTTCAGCTGCTGAGCTAAACCCCCAGCCGCTCCCCGCCTCCTTTTTTTGAGCCAGTCTTGCTATGTAGTCCAGGCTGGCCTTGAACTTGGGGCAATCCTCCTGAGTCAGCCTGCCGAGCGTGGGGATTAGAGGTGTGTGTCACCATGTCTAGCCTTTTTCTTTTTTTTGAAAAAAGGATTTTTCCAAAATCTCTGGGGACTGAACCCTTAGCTGATCACTGAATTACATCCTCATCTCTGAAAACCAGATTTCACATATATACATATATATATCCATCTGTAAATCACTATAGCTAAACTACTATCTTTGATGTTAATGCCTTCAACTGAAACATGACTTATTCCAAGTAACAAGCAGACCCTACAAGCAAGTGCCTAAAGATCAACTCAAGTAGTATCTCAGGTGCTCAAAGGAATCACCCTGGACAGAGGGCAACTGTTCAGTTTCCTAGTGCAACAACCACTTTTTTTTGGTAAACAAGTCAGATGCTTACAAAAGTATGCCCTCACAAACTACTGTCACAGGCTACTAGCAAGAGACGGAGAATGAGAACAGGTGAATTTATGGGTGAGGTCCTTTCTATCCCTTCTTTGCTCCACTCATAAGAAGCTGTTGTGGCCAGACAGCCAAATGAGATAACCAGGTCTAGATAAGGTTGGACATATGGAATATTCTAGAGATTTGTAACATGCCTAGCCGCATTTCTAGACTGCTCATTACTGTATGAGCTTTTGTGGATCTCTAAGGACATCATCAATTTTTTTTCTCTTTTTTGGTACCAGGAATTGAACTCACAACCTTGTGCTTGCCAGGCAAGCACTGTGCTGCCGAGCTACATCCCTGGCCCGTCTTCAAATGTTAATAATGTGTTAGGACTGACTGGTCAGACCCAGCTATATCACCATGCTCTAAGATGGCTTGAAAGAGAAAACAAGCCCAGTCTGGAAACCAGCGCCATGCGTGGGCTGTGGCCGGACTGGGAACAGCCAGACCCCAACCTCAGAAGTACCAATCATCATCCACCCCCAATCCCCATAAGCAACTGGCTTATCTGGAGAAACACAGGCTGTGATGATAGCTATTGAGGTGAAATGCAATTGGATGCCTGTGGTGCTTTGGTGTTTCACTAACGTTGCAGGTCAGGACCAGTGGTCTGATCATAGGTTCAGAGGATATCACTAAGCAGTATATCATCTAGGAGGGATCCCCTTCTGAGGGCTGCAGCCATTGTTGACTCCCTATGGTCTTATTTTGAGGTCCTGTATCATTTCCATTGTTTTGTTGGGTTGGGTTTTATTGTCTTTTGTTTGATTATGTTAAATCCCATGGCAGGAGAAGCTATTTCAAGGATAGCAAGATATATTATGGTAGCAATTTTGGATTTACTACTGGCTTGTTTTGAAGTCCTTTATCACATTCATAGTTTTGTTTTTATTGGTTCTGTTCTATTCTGTTCTGTTTGATTTTTACTACGTCCAAAGTTATCTGCAGCTATTTTGAAGATATCAAAAGGCATTATGGTAACTACTGTTGAATTCATAATGTTTTGAAGTCCTGTATCTCTTACACTGGTTTGTTTTGATTGGTTTTATTCTGTTATATACTCTTTAAAATAAAATACGTAAATGAAGAAGAGAGAGGGTTATCTCCAGGTGTCACTCACAGGTGGCTTTTTTTTGATGGTTGGTCACTCTGAGGGCATCTACCACATCTAGCTCAGGGGTATAATGTTTGCCTAGCAAGTGTGAAGCCCTGGATTTGGTCCTCAGCATCAAAAAGTTAAACCAGAACAAAAAAATCCAGAAAAAGACAAAAAACAAAACCAATGACAACAACCGCCCCCTGCCCCCCACAAAAAACCCCCCAAAAACAAGCCAACTTCCTTTACACTGAATTTCATCTCCGTCTAGGCAAATGACAAATTAAGGATATGCTATGATTTCCTTTTTCTGGGTCTTTTTGAAGACTTTTGTTAGCTCATCTCTGGCCTTCTTGCCTTTTATACTAATTTCAGCAGCAACCCTAGAGGCAGCCATCAGGGTTGCTGTTGCTTGACATGGTAATTATGTCTACAGCTGGGTCTTCTGTATGTTTAATTAACCACTTCATGGCCTGAGTTGCTGTATGTAATGCAATATGGCCGAAGGCATTTGTAGGTCTGCTCTCAGGTCAGGGCATCAGGATGAGCTGCTACAGAGCACATTCATCTACTTATCTTCATCCATTGTAATATTAGCTGCCTTTTCTTTTTTAAGATGGTAAGGCAGGAGACAGACTGTGGGAGACATCCTGCTTTCAACGTATTTCTTTAATATCCTGACATGTGATTAAAAAAATATGTTCTAACTGCTTTAGAGTAATAAGGATAACTCCAAGGTTAGCACAGTATCATCAGCATTGTGATCGTGACCCTCCTGGTGGTTTGTGGGGGTCATGCTGGTTATAAAAAGGCTCATATAAAGTAAAAATTCCCCCTCCTCATGTGAGGCTGGAGACTATTAACTGGATAGAGTTCAGTTAGTTATCATCCCTCACTGCTTCCCACATTCTAGGGAAATGGAGAAGCCAACCCTTGAATTCAATACACCCTCATTCTTTTTTTTTTTTTTTTTGGTCTTTTTGAGACAGGGTCTCGCTATGCAGTTCAGGCTGGCGTTGGGCTAACTTTGTAGCTCAGGCTGGTCTCAAACTTGGAACAATCCTCCAGCCTCAGCCTCTCAAGTGCTGGGATTACAGGACTGTGCCACCACACCTGGCTTACACCCTCATTCTTGAGGGTGTATTTTCATTAAAGACAGTTGCCACCTCCAAGCTCTGCCTCCTTGGAACTCTTTGAAGTGTACTTTAACCTCAAACCTAAAATAGATGGAGACTGCTCTGAGTCAAACTCACTCTTGAGTTTTCAGTCCGTTCTCGCCCTGTGAAGTATACTTCAATAACTCTCTGAAGGCAGATTACTACTTCTGTGTTTTCTGCTCAATTTCCTGTTCCGGATAAAAATACAGATATCAGGAGAGACTGATACCACTTGTCTGGTAACAGTGGGGTCTCATCATGTTGCCCAGGCTGGCTTCAAACTCTCAGGCTCAAGGGATTCTTCTGGCTTAGCCTCAAGTAGTGACAGACGTGCAGAGCTCAACATTTGCCTTCTTAATTCAAACATGTCACAGTTCATTGCTATCAACTTTTGTGCCACTTCAATGAATGATACCAAAATTTTTCAAGAGTTGCAACTGCAGATCTCTCACAGTGGCCCAGACCATGGTCATTGCATAATATACAAAGGTAGGATAGCTGGTGCTTGGAATATAGCATCTCTATAAACTTTTAAAATCAACAGTGGGATATCTTTGTTTTGGAGGTTCTCTTAAGATGCTTTGGTATTACTTACAATTCTCCCTGAGGCAGCATGTATTAATTTGTGACAGGTTACACTTCTGGGGTCTTAAAAGCTTCAGTGAACACTGTGGTGGAGGCAGTTCTCCCTGAGTTCTACCAAATTATTGTTGGTTGCCTTCTCCAGCCACTTGGCACTATTACCTGTGCAGATGCGCAGCCACAACACCTTGTCTGTGAAGATTTTTCCCTCCTGTGTAAATATTGTGCTGCCTCTGCAGCAGGGTCACCAGGAAGGTGGATGGGGCAAGGCAGCCCACGTGTTCCATCACTATAGCACCACTACCTCTGCGACCTGCTGCAGGTTAAGTGTACACCTCACTCCTACCACCTAGGAATAAAAACTGAAAAACTTCTACATATTCATGGAACCAAGAAGGCCACAGGATGCATGTTCAGAAAAGACCTAGGAAGTTGCTAATGTTTCACCTCTGGCTAACCTTCAAGCTTTGTGCAAGTAGGAAATACAGGTAGAGTTGTAAACTTCATGGCTAAAAGTTAAAAGTATACACCAAGATACAGAGGGAATCTAGATGCAAAGACTGGGAATTTTAGTTCTAGGCATTTAAAACAAACTCTATCACTAGCTGATCACTAACCTAATAGAAAAGAAACTTTAGTGATCTCTCACAATAAGGATACCAATCTAAAAAAAAAAAAGACTTAATAAAGTCACTGGATAAAAGGTATAACCCCAAACAAGCAATAAGAACAAAAAAGCTTGAAAAAAGGGGGAATAGCCGGACGTGGTATACAGTTCTTTGCATTAAATACATTTACAAGCCAGGCGTGGTGGCGCATGCCTTTAATCCCAGCACTCGGGAGGTTGAGGTAGGCAGAGCGTTGTGAGTTCGAGGCCGGCTTGGGCTACAATGCGAGCGCAAGGCCGGCCTGAGCTACATAGTGCGACCCTGCCTCAAAAAATCAGGGCTGGGAGTTTGGCTCAGTGCCTTAAGCGCCTGCCCTGGCAGGCGCGAGGTTGTGAGTTCAATCCCCGGTGCCACCAAAAAAAAAAAAAAAAAAAGGGGAATATGATTTTCAGACTTAATCCCATTATAATATTCAAAATGTCTAGTTTTCAACAACAAAAACTTACGTAGCATGCAAAGAAATAAGAAAATATGGCCCAATGTTAAGAAAAAACAGAAATTATTCCTGGAAATCCTGGAAAATGGATTTACTAAACAAAGACTTTATTTTTTCACCCTAGAGTTGCATTAATCTCTCTTAATAATTTAAGCATTTCTTTAAGGGTCAATCACTTGCACTGCATTGTTAATTAAACTTCTGACACATGCCTTCTTGGGGTTGCAAAGTCAGAGGATAGCAAGGATTTATTTTTTCAAAGCCAACATGAGCAAATTATTAAACAATAAATGATAAAAAATCTCAAGAGAATTTTGAAAAAAAATTATTGAGAAAGCTGGGTGTGGCAGCACACACCTGTAATCCCAGAATTTGGGAGGGTAAGGCAGGAGGATTGCCATGAGTTCAAGGCCAGTGGGCTACACACTGAGACACTCTCTCAAAAAAAAAAAAAAAAAAAAAAAAAAGGAAGAAGCTTTGATAATCTTAGGCTAAAATACAGAACAGCACAAAAGACGGCGAATCCTGGGTGTGGTGGCACACACTTGTAATCTCAGTGCTTGAGAGGCTGAGGTGGGAGGATTCTTGTGAGTTTGAGGCCAGTTTAGGCCACATAGTGGGTTCAAAACTAGCCTGAACTACACAACAGGAGCTGTCTCAAAAAAAAAAAAAAAAAAAAAAAAAAAAAAAAAAAAAAAAAAAAAAAAAAAAAAAAAAAAAAAAAAAAAAAAAAAAAAAAAAAAAAAAAAAAAAAAAAAAAAAAAAAAAAAAAAAAAAAAAGAAAAAAAAGGCAAAGACAGTAGAAACCATTTAGTTCAGTTAGTACTAATAGTGAAAAATATTTCTCATTATTTCATCATAAACAGGATTATCAGATACTATAAAAAAACTAACATAAAATATGCCTGAGTTTAGTAATTTAGCTAATAACTAACCTGCTAGTTATGCAAGGAATTATGGAAAAGGAATGCTTTTTAGAGTTGGGAAATAATATTAAGATAATATTTTTGAAATATTTTTCAATGTATGTAGCTCAGGCCAGCCTTGCGCTCGCATTGTAGCCTAAGTGGGCCTCAAACTCACAACGCTCCTCCTACCTCAGCCTCCTGGTTGCTATTTATTTTTTATTTAATGAAAAAAAAATTTACAATTCAATAAGATTAACAATAGTTACTACACTGTGCATCATTTTTCTTCAAAATAGTTACTCATGAAACGAGACATAAACCAAAAAGATTCCTACAAAAAAGAAATGAATAGTAACACGAATCTTTTTAACAAACTAAGATAAACTAGCAGTAGAAATGAAATCAATTAACACATATATTACTTTTTAAAAAATGGAATTAGTAGCCGGGCGTGGTGATGCACGCCTTTAATCCCAGCACTCAGGAGGCTGAGGTAGGTGGAGCGTTGTGAGTTCGAGACTCGCTTGGGCTACAACGCAAGTGCAAGGCCGGCCTGAGCTACATAGTGCGACCCTGCCTCAAAAAATTAGGGCTGGGAGTCTGGCTCAGTGGCTTAAGTGCCTGTCTGGCAGGTGTGGGGCTGTGAGTTTGATACTCAGTGCTGGAAAAAAAAAAATGGAATTAGTAACTTGGGGAAATACTTGAACTTTTCCCTACTTCCTATTTATCTCTCTTCTATTTTGCTCTTTATTCATGTGTATAATATATATGAAGTCTTCTAAAAAAGTACACACACTTCAGGAAAAGAAAAATAGTATGTTGTTTTTTCAACAGATGGTGTTACTCTCATTTGGGGGATCCCACAGGATGTTGCATATCACAAATAATGAACCACACTGCCAGCTCTTAGAAAAGAAATTAAAAATACATATACAGCAATCTCAATGACCAAGGTTACCCAAGCAGTAGCCTGTTGCACTAATAAATGTTTCTAAGCTAATGGTCACCACTTGGAGCACCTCTTGCAATTATAATCTCATGATGTCTCAATAAATTTAGTATTAAAATATTTGTACAAGTTTTTCTTTTCCTGATGTGGGTAAACACTTTTTGGTGAACTCTGTATATAGATAGATAGATAGATAGTAGTTTTTCATATAAGAGAAAGTACGTGATATTTTAGCTTATGTGTCTGACTTATTTCACTTAACATTTTATGTTCTCAAGTTGTATTCATTTACCCATGAATGCCTCAAGTTTATCTTTTCATGGCAACATAGTACTCCACTGAATAAATACCATTATTTTCCTTATCCATTCATGTGTTTCCAAGATCTAGCTATTATAAATTGTGCTGCTATAAACATGGATATGATATGAATGTACCTCCATAATATGATTTTAACTTTTCTAGGAAGGTATCTAGAAGGAGGATAGCTGAGTCAAATGGAACTTCTATTTTTAGTTTTTTGAGGAATCTCTACATTGATTTCCATAGTGGTTTTACTAGTTTACATTCCCCCTAGCAATATAGTAGAGTTCCTTTTTCCCCATATATTCACCAGACTTTTTTTTGTTTTGTTTTTTGAGACAAGCTCTTGCTATGTAGTTCATTCAGGCTGGCTTTGAACTCACTATATAATTCAGGCTGGCCTCAAACTCATGGCAATCCTCCTGCCTCAGTCTCTTGAATGCTAGGATCACAGGGATTCACAACCATACCTGGCATCAGTATAGTTTTAATTTGCATTTCTCTGATGGCCAGAGATGATGAGCTGAGACAGGGTCTAGCTATGCAGTACAAACTGGTCTTCTGGTCTTCTGCTTGTGCTGGGATTACAGGCATGTGCCACCATGCCCAACTTTTTAAATTATTTATTAGCCATTTTTACTTCTGAGAAGTAGCATTCATTTTGGTTGCCTATTTTTTGGCTGGGTCTTTTGTTCAGTGCGGGTGCTAAGTTTTTGAGTTCTTTACATATTCTTGATGTTGCCACCCTGCCTTTTATTTTGGAGATGGGGTCTCGCTGGCCTTGAACTCACAGCAATTGTCCTGCCTCAGTCTCCCAAGTACTGGGTTTATAGGCATGTTCCACCACACCTGGCCTGATGTTGGTTCTCTGTCCACAGAATAACTAAAAAAATTTTTTTGTCACACTGTAGGTTGTCTCTTCATGCTACTGGTTGTTTCTTTTGCTGTGCAGAGTGTTTTTAATTTGATATAATCCCGCTGGTTGATTCTCAGTATTATTTCTTACCATTGTGATTCTGTTCTGAAAGACCTTGTTTATGTTTGTATCTTCAAGAGCTGTACCTATTTTACCTTCCAGTAAATTGTTTCTGTTTTAATACTTAGAAATTTGATCCATTTTGATTTTAGTTTAGTACATGGTAAGAGATATGGGTCTAGACTCAATCTTCTGCATGTGGATATCTAATTTTCCCAACACCATTTATTAAAAAGAGACTATCTTTCCTCCAGCATGTTTCCGTCTCGTTTGTCACAGATCAAATAGTATGTGTCTGGGCTTGTTTCTGATTCTTCTATTCTTCTTTTGTTTTAGTCTTTGAGACAGGGTCTCACTGTGTAGTTTAGGCTGGCCTTGAACTTGTGATCTTCCTGCCTTAGCCTCCCGAGTGCTGGGATTACAGGTATGTGCCATGATACTAGGCTTCTACTTCTTCTGTTCTGTTTCATGGATCCACATGCCTTCTTATGTGGCAGTAACATGCTTTTAATCACTGTAGCTTTATACTATATCTTCAAGTCTGGATTGGGATGCCATCTGCTTTGCTTCTGTTATCCTGAATTGCTTTTGCTATTCTTGGTGTTTTCTGGTTCAATATAAATTTTAGGATTCTAAAGACTTTTAATCAACTGTTTTAAGAGAAATCTAAAACAGCTGTGTATAACCTATTACCTATCTTTTGTCCTTTTTTTTTTTTTTTTTGAGAGAAGAACTGTCTTGGGATGCTTACAAAATATTTAATATAGATAAAAGTATGTAATATAGTTAATATTTATAAGTAACAAAATTTCCTTTACTTTTATTATAACATTAAAAAAAAAAGGTGGGCTGCAGATTGGACATGGCTAATTACTACAGGAAACCATAAGGAAATAAAAGAACAAAATCAAACCAAATAGAATTATGTCTCACCAGAGATTATCAGAAAGCAACAGAATTTATAAAAGCTAAATAGAAATCCTGGATCTGGCAAGTACAATAACCTAAATGAGATTCAACAGAAGATTTGGACAGGCAAAAGAATCAGTATACTTAAAGGTGTGTCAGCTAAAATTATCCTGTCCAAGAAGCAGAAAAATAAATGAATAAAGAAAAATGATTCTAAGAGATCTCTAAGACACCACTAAGGACACCAACGTAGACATAATGGGAATTTTAGGAAGGAGAGAAAGTAGTGGAAAGAACATCTGAGGAAACAATGAGCAGAAACTTCCCAAATTTTGTGAGAGATATTTAAAAAACCATTAAAAGAAAATTCTATATATAGCAAATATCCCTCAAAACTGAAAAAGTTAAGACATTTCTAGATAAACAAAAGCTTATCACTAGTTCTGCCATATAAGAAATGCTAAAGGTGGCCTGAGCTACATAGTGCGACCCTGCCTCAAAAAACTAGGGCTGGGAGTTTGGCTCAGCGGCGTAAGTGCCTGTCCGGCAGGCGCGAGGTTGTGAGTTCGCTCCCTGGTGCCGCAAAAAAAACAAAAAAAACAAACAAACAAAAAAAAAAACAAAAAAACAAATGCTAAAGGGAGTCATTTAGGTTGAAAGGGTACTAGACAATAGCTTGAAGTTATACAAGGAAACAACAAAAATACTAGTAAAAGTAAATATATAGATAAATGTTGAAAATCTAGTATTAAGCACTCTGAAGCAGGTATATTGCAAGTTTGAGCCTAGCCTGGACAAACTAGTGAGACCATGCATTAAAATAAAAATAAATAAATAAATAAATAAATAAATAAATAAATAAAAAAAAAAAAAGGGCTGGGGATGTAGATCAATGCAAAGGTCCTGGATTCAGTCCCCAGTAGAGAGGAAACAAAACAACACAAAACACAGTATTATTATATTCTAAATCAAACTTCTCTTTTTAATTATAAACCTATATCAGTGGGCATATAAACATGGCAAAAACATCACAAAGGGGGTTGGAGGTATTATACAGTAGTTTTTGTTACTACTGAAGCTCAATTGACATTATTGGCTAAATTAGAACTAATTCAAACTAAATGGTCACAAAGTCAAGATTCACTGTAAATTTTAGGGTAACCACTAAGGAAATAACTAGGATTGTGAATGTAGCTCAATGGTAGAACACTTTTCCTAGCATGTGGTGTGAGGCCCTGAGTTCAGTCCCTAGCACTGTACCAAACCTCCAAATAATCAAACTAAAACTAAAAAGCAAATGATAGGGTTGCGCTAACCAAAGGAGACTTTAGTCTCACCGTCATTATACTACTGGCTCCCTAGGATGAGTTTTCACTAGGAAGTAAGGCTGTGCAGAACTGCTTTAGTCTGGAACACAATTTGAAAGGAAGATCTTTTTGTTGTTGTTGTACTGGGAAACAAACCCGGGGCCTGCACACTGAGCTAAATCTCTGGCCCTTTTTATTCTGAGACAGGGTCTCACTAAGATGTATGGGCTGGCTTTAACCTTGTGATCCTCCTGCCTTGGTTTCCCAAATAGCTGGGATTATAGTCTGCTATAGAAAGTTAAGAAGCATTTAATGACTTTACTGGTCTTTGTGCTTTTTCCCCCAAGTGGAAAAGGAAAAATCTGTTGAATAGTCAGATATTTTTACCATACCCAATTCTGAAAAACTTGAAAGCAAAGTATCTGTATGTGTGTATATATATATTTGTTAAAAAGACTGGGTCTTGCTATGTAGTGCAGGCTGGTTTTGAACTTCCAACAATCCACTTGCCTTATTCCTCCCTAGTACTGGGACTACAGGTGTGCACCACCATGCCCAGCTAAAATACTTTTTAATCCACAAATTTGCTTTTGGTTATGAGTATGATGACTTCTTTACAACCATGAGCAAAAGAGGCTGGATATGTAGAGTGGCAGAGTGTATGCTTACCCTGCATGACACTTTGGATTCAATCACAGCACCAAAACAAAAGTAAAAACAAAAACACACACACAAAAAACCCCACTTGATACCAAACTCTTATGTGAAATAAATTGGACACACATGTGTAATTATCGAATTTTCTGGTGTGAGAAACCAAAAGTGTAAATAAGGACCAAAATGTATAATAGGTATTGTGAAATAGGAAGAAAATGTTCAAATGGGGGAAGGGAACAACAGAGGGGGAAAGGAAAGAAGGGAAAATTTTTTTAAAAAACGAGAAAAGAAAGAAAACATGGAAAAAAAGCTTTTGTAAATGGGGAGAGGAGGAGAGGTTGAAGGGAAGGCAGGGGAATGAGAAAGAAAAAAAGCATTATACCATGTACAGGTACAAATTCTCTATGATCAATGTGACCATTATGTATCTCTAAAATGTACCAATAAAATCTGATTGAGAAGCTGGGCGTGGTGGCACACGCCTTTAATCCCAGCACTCAGGAGGTTGAAGTAGGAGGAACATTGTGAGTTTGAGGCTGGCTTGGGCTACAACGAGAGCACAAGGCCGGCCTGAGCTACATAGTGTGACCCTGCCTCAAAAAACTAGGGCCTGAGCCGGGCATGGTGGCGCATGCCTTTAATCCCAGCACTTGGGAGGCTGAGGTAGGAGCGTTGTGAGTTCGAGGCTACCCTGGGCTACAACGCGAGTGCACGGCCGGCCTGAGCTACATAGTGCGACCCTGCCTCAAAAAACCAGGGCCGGGAGTTTGGCTCAGTGGCTTAAGTGCCTGCCCTGGAAGGTGTGAGGTTATGAGTTTGATTCCCGGTGCTGCAAAAAAAAAAACAAAAAAAACAAAAAAAAAACAAAAACTAGGGCCAGGAGTTTGGCTTGGTGGCTTAAGCGCCTGTCTGGCAAGTGCCAGGTTGATGAGTTCCATCCCTGGTGGCGTGAAAAGGAAAAAAAAAAAATCTGATTGAGAAAAACAAAAAACCCCTCAAAGCCCCCCCAAACCATGAGCCATCAATGTAAACCTTGTGACCAGTAATTATTTAGGAAACCATTCCAAAAGATGTAAAGAGTAGCTGAGGTAAGTAAATCCTAAAGGCAACTGAGCCAGAAGAAACGTAACAGCTGCAAACAATGCTGGCATAATACTTGATATATACAACTAGAGCCAAGAAACAGAATGTCACTGGGAACACTTAGCAGGATGACAGAAAAGAAACCAAAACATGAATCTGGAGCAGGGACTACAATAACATCAGGATTAAGACTTTCCAATAGAGACAGCAGGACATGGTGGTGCACACCTTTAATCCCAGTGCTTGGGAGGCTGAGGCAGGACTGTTGTCAGTTCGAGACCAGCCTGGGCTACAAAGTGAGCCCAACACCAGCCTGAACTGCATAGTGAGACCCTGTCTCAAAAAATAGGGTTGGCGATTTAGCTCAGTGGCGTAAGTGCCTGTCTGGCAGGCATGAGGTTATGAGTTTGATCCCCGATACCAAAAAAAAAAAAAAAAGAAAGAAAAAAAGAAAAAAAAAAAGACTCCAATACAGATTCTGAGTCTTTTGACTGTGCTCCCCATTTTCTATCTTGTTTTTACAGCACAGTCTCCACAGGGCAGTAACAATGATTCCTCCTTTTGTCAGCTCACACCACCACTCTACTCAAACCTCTTTCAGATTTCCTGTGCACTCCAGACCCAGTTGCTATACATCTACAAGACCTACCTACCTCCGTATGGGTGCTCAGCCACTTCAGAGGGCTTATTCCCTACCACGCCTCCTGCCCTGCTTCAGTTACCCAACCTTTTTATTATGTCTTGAACATGACCTGATATCCTACTGTAAGGCTTTTGCTGTGCCTAAAAGACAGTACAACTTCAACAGTCCAATGGTTTTCTGGTATATTTCAGGACTCTATTCACATGCAACATATCAACAGGGCTTCCACTGACCACATGACCTTGCATCAACACTATGCTTAATCTTCTAACTTTGCTTTATTTTCATTTATAATCTGTCACCACCTGATGTTCGATACTTTTATTTTTAAATTTACTTACCAGCTTCTTAACCTCTGCTCCCATGTAAGTCTTTATAAGAGCACAGAGTCTGGCTTGTTCATGACTCTATACCTAACATCAAGAACCAACCTAGGACTCTAATATTCAATCAATTTTTATGGAATGACTGTGATTAAATGAAAAAGCACAAACACTTACCCAAAATACATGTCATAGGGCAAGTTTCCTCCAGATTACTCAGAAACACTTCCTTTTTGTAGAACATTTTTGTGGGCTCATGCTCCGTCTCTTCTGGATGAATGAAGATGGGGCCATAAAAATATGCAGCTCCATCTCGGACCCATACTTTTTCAATTCTTGGGGGAAAATAATGGACAGACAATATTACAATAATTTTTTTTTTTGTACCAGGGATCAAACTCACAACCTCATGCTTGCCAGGCAGGCACCTGTGCCACTGAGCTAAACCCTTGGCCCAATAATTTCATTTTTGAAGGACTAATCCAATGAAAATTACTTTAACCATAATAATATATACCATTTAGAGGAGTTTCCCTGGGTGTTTTGATAATGAGGTAATTTCATTTGTTTCCCTCCCTTTCAAGCACATGAGAAGATACTTGGAAAAAGAGAAAAGAACATATGGCTACTCACCTGAGGAAAAAAATTTTTTATTATAGCACCAAAGCATGTAACTTAATAATGTTTCTGACTCCCAGGTTTTCTGTCATAGGACTTGTGAACCCAATAAAGACACAAATCTTCAATATGAGCTGGGCACAGTGGTGCACGTCTGTAATCTCAGCACTCTGGAGGCTGAGGCATGAAAATCATGAGTTCAAGGCTAGCCTGGGCTATATAGTGAATTCAAAGTCAGCCTAGACTGCACAGAAAGACCCTGTCTCAAAAGAATTTCAGTATGTAGGGTGAAATCACACAACTGGCAGACATGCCTTTAACAAAGGAAAGGTTCATAATCTTTTTTGCAGTTCAAGATCTAAGGCCCCTTATCTCCTGAGAGTTTGATGGAAGTCAGAGACTATCTCCCTACAAACAAAAAAAATTAACATCTGGCTGCTATGTGCCAGATACAGCACTATTTCTCACCACCAATACATAAAGTTAATATTATTGTTGTTAATATTATTGTCCCACATTCTCCTGATTCCTGACATGAAATAGCATCCTCATCTCAGTTAATAGTAACTTCAATCTTTCAATTCTCCTGGCCCACAAACAGGAGTCATTCTTTACTGCCCTCAGACCCCACATCTCATTTCTTAGGATACTATGAACAAGATCTTCGAAATAGTACCTTTTGCAATCACCATGGTCTGAACTACCATCACTCATGCCTCGATTATAGTAACAGCTTTTTATCAGATCTTCCTTCTACCCATGATCCTTTACAGTCTATTCTCAATAATCAGAAGGCAGAGCAATTCTATTAACACCTAAATCAAATGTCACTTCTGTACTTGAAACAACCCAAAGGCACTCCATTTAATTTTGCAAAAGCCTAAGTTCCCACAATGTTCTCCGAGGCCCTACATGATCTGTGTACTATCCCCTGCCTCTAACTCCTACCTAACTCACACATGACTGCTAGTAAAACACTACTGGCCTGAAAAGGCCTGGCATACTTCTTTCTCAGGCCTTTATACTGACTACTCACTCTGCCTGGAATACTTTTTCTATGGATATTCACAATTCTCACTCTCTCAGTTTAAGGGTTAATTTAGTTGCTCAGTGAGGTGTGTAATAGCTTCCTAAGAAATGAGATGTGGGGTCTGAGGGCAGTAAAGAATGACTCCTGTTTGTGGGCCAGGAGAAGTGAAAGATTAAAGTTACTATTAACTGAGATGAGGATGCTATTTCATGTCAGGAATCAGGAGAATGTGGGACAATAATATTAACAACAATAATATTAACTTTATGTATTGGTGGTGAGAAATAGTGCTTCCTCCTTACTACTACCAGGCCCTGACTCCCTTTACCCTGCTCTATTTTTCAACAGCATGTATCATGATGTAACAGACTGTAACTTTACTTATTCAATGTTTGTTTGTCTTCCCACTAGAACAAAGCTCCACAGTATTAAGAGTATTTGTCTGTTTTATTCACTAATATATCCTCAGAGCCTAGCAAGTAGTAGATGTATAAAGGTTTCCTGAAGTAGAGTAACTCTGATGAGAAAACAAACCCAGGGAGGGAAATCATTTGCCTAAGGATATGCAACTAGCAGAGCTGGGAATAAAATGAAGACCTCCAACTACTGTTATTTTGTTGTATGTTTGACTTTTTACAGTGCTGCGGGTAATACTCAGGGTCTCTTACTTGCTAGGAAAGTGCTTTATAATGAGCTGCATCATCAGTTCCCAAATGCTGTTCTAAATCACTATCCTCTACGGCCCAATCTGGTACTTGACTCCTTTACTGCTGTTCCTTTCCCCTAATACTGGGGAATGAACCCAGGGCCTTTGCACTGAGGTATATCCTCAGACCTTTTTTTTTTTTTTTGTGGCACCAGGGATTGAACTCACAACCTCGTGCCTGCCAGGCAGGTGCTTAAGCCACTGAGCCAAACTCCAGGACCTAGTTTTTTGAGACAGGGTCATACTATGTAGTTCAGGCTGGCCTTGCGCTTATGTTGTAGCCCAAGCCAGCCTCAAACTCACAATGCTCCTGCTACCTCAGCCTGCCGAGTGCTGGGATTAAAGGCGTGTGCCACCACGCCTGGCTCCTCAGTCCTCTTTTAAATTTTTATTTTCATTAAGGTCTCACAAAGTTGCTGAACTTCCCGGGCTGTGTTTGAACTTACAATCTTCCTGCCTCAGCCACTCAAGAGTCGTGGGATTATCTGAGTATGCCATCATTCTTGACTTGTCATCCAACCATGCTTCTATCCTTTCATCAATTTACGTGCTCATCAAATATATGAGTCTCTACTATGTTTCATGCACTATGATTTGAGCAGGGTATACAAAACTCAGCAGGAAGAACTACTTTCAGGGCATGTGAAAATGCCAGGGATGGAAACTTGACAATATAATAAATACCAATATATGGTATGTACTCGAAGAAGGAAATGCATGGTCTCTGGGAGTAGAGACCTAACCCAGTTCACAGGGTAAGAAAAGGTTTCTTCTAGGAAGTGCCATTTCGAATTTAAGCTAAGGAGTTTACAATACAAAATGGGCAGGGAGATTTCAGAGCTGAGAATTCTGACAATGGCAAGAGAAGAAAAAATCAAGAGCCAATGGATGACTTTATCTATTTTTTAGTTTTTTAGTTTTTCAGACAGGGTCGTACTGTGTATTTAGGCTGGCCTTGAACCCACAGCGATCTCTTGAGTGCTGGGATTTACAGGCATATGCCACTATGCCTGGCAAATAGATGAATTTAAAGAAAGTGGTTAGAAGGAAAAGCAGGGGAAGTATAGTTTGAGAAGAAATGGACAATGTGCCAGAAGAGGGACATCTGTGTTTATCCTAAGAGGGATGAATGTCTACTGGCTTCAAATCTCAGACCCAACTTTATTTTCCCTACTTCAAGGACAACTCACCTGCCAACACGAGGGCGTACCAGACCATGGGACTTGATGAAGACACAGTCTCCAACCTTTAGCCACATGTCATTGTAACGGAGCTGCTCAAAGTAGTGACAACCTGGTTCTCCATTGGACATTTCCACAGGAACATCTTCTTTATCCTATGGTAAAGGAAAATGGTGGAAGAAAGACAGCTAACAATCAAGGAGCAGACAGAGAATAAAAGCAGATTGTCCTTCACAATAATTTAAAACAAAAGTCTACCATAAATGGAATTCAGAAGGTTAGGAAACCAAAAAATCAGGTTGAAATCAAAGTGCCTTGTGATTGCTTCAGCAGCACATATACTAAAATCAAACTGCCTTACCAAATACCATATTTATTTTAAATTTCTAGATATTTTTCATAAAATAATGTTACTCTAAGATGCTTCTATCAACTCCCTAACCTTCCTTCCCATTCCTATGGCTTTTAGGAAAAAATACTGGAGACAACATTACCATTCAGAAGCAGACAAATTCACACATTGTTATGGAGCATAAGGAGCAAATTTTACATAGGTTTCCCCTTTACTGTATTTTTTTTTTTTTTTTTTTTTTTTTTTGCGGCACCGGGGATTGAACTTGCAACCTTGCGCCTGCCAGGGCAGGTGCTTAAGGCACTGAGCCAAACTCCTGGCCCTGGTTTTTTTGAGGCAGGGTCGCACTATGTAGTTCAGGCTGGCCTTGCTCTCGCATTGTAGCCCAAGCCGGCCTTGAACTCACAATGCTCCGCCTACCTCAGCCTCCCGAGTGCTGGGATTAAAGGCGTGCGCCACCACGCCCGGCTCCCTTTACTGTATTTATTGAGCTTCCTAATTCATTCCTTCCATCCATCCATCCATCCATCCATCCATCTGGTTAGCTGGTTGGCTTTTTGGGACAGGGTCTCATTATGCAACCCAGACTGACTTTGAACTCTCAGTGCTCCACCTCACCCTCCCAAGTGCTGGAATTACAGGCATGTATCACCAACTCTGACTCTTCTTCTTCTTTTTTGTCTTTTTGAGACAGGGTCTCGCTATGCAGTTCTGGCTGGTCTTGAGCTCACTTTGTAGCACAGACTGGTCTTGAACTTGCAATGATTTTCCTGCCTCAGCCTCCTGAGTGCTAGGATTACAGGCATGCACCACCACGCCTGGCTTCTCTTCTTTGTTTTTAAATCTCTTTATAAACTCAGTTCAGTCAATGTCTTTAAGTAGTAAAATTCCTTTACTGCTCACTCTGGAAAGCAATATGGTAATTCTTTTTGTCCCCTAAAGGAACTTGAAATTAAACAACTTGGTGATCAGCCTGCTTTTGTAATCTATTCCTGTGGGTGACATGAGAAAGAATCTCTCTCTCCTTCTCCATCTTTCTGCCTTAATTACTGATTACTTCTAGTGAAATGTGAAGTCAGGCAATCCTCTGGGTCAGGAGAGCCATTCATCAGCACAACAGAAATCAAAGTAAAGACTCTTTTCTTATACCACAGAAGCACCTAGTAAACTCATCTCCAGACCAAGTAGAAAGGAGGAGAGCCGATAAAATCCAGGAGGCAGGACAGAATAATGGACTTAGGTAACCTCTGACTGGAAGCCATTCCTCTCCAAGCCATCTCCACATCCCTGGGAAGGCACCTGAATGTAGGTAGGGTGTGAGAGGTGCAGAGGCTGTGGCCCAGACAGAGTGAAAGGTAGGCAGGTCCAGGTCAGAAGCTTCCCTACACATCTGAACTCCTCTCTCTGATTCTCTGCCCCCAACAGAGGAACTCTGGCTTCTGCTCACTTATCCCTGGGGAATGTGGCTCCCCTATTTATAGACAAGAAAGGGAGCAGGAAGAGTTAAGCTAGGTTCTTGGTGCTCCCTCTCACCTTCCACCATACCCTCATTTCATAACATTAATGATAGATTTTATAATTTTACTATCTTGATTTATTCCAACATGGAAATAGCCTCTGTGACATAAATACATATTCTGCTTTTGAATAAATTTCTGAGTCTGTCACCTACTAGCTGAAGTGACATTAGGCAAGTTATTTAACTTTTGTGCCTTAGTTTTCTCATCTTTTTGGTTTTTTTTGGTACTGGGGATCGAACTCACGACCTCACACTTGCCAGGCAGGCACTTATGCCACTGAGCTAAATCCCCAGCCCTCAGCTTTTTTTTTTTTTGGTACCAGGGATTGAACTCACAACCTTGTGCTTGCCAGGGAGGTACCTGTGCCACTGAGCTAAACCCCCAGCTATTTTTCTCATCTATTCCATGAGGATGAACTAGGAGTGATGGCACGTGCCTGGAATTCCAGCACTTGGGAGGCTCAGGTAAGGAGGACTGCCACAAATTTGAGGCCAGCCTGGGTTGCACAATGAATTGAAGGCCAGTCAAGTACACAGCAACACCTTGTCTCAAGAAGAAAAAAAGATGAGGATGATAATGTGGCCTTCAGATGGGGTTTCAGAAAGCTTAAATGATAGATATAATGTATGCTTAACTATTAACTACACAGAACTATTAATATAATGAAATATAAGACTTCCCTAACTTCAACAATCCTTGCATTCCTAGAATGAACTTTTCTTTTTCTGTCATTTGTTTTAAAAGAAATAATTTTATTTCTCTTATAAATACACCTTTCCAAGCTGGGAATGGTGGCACATGCCTGTAATCCCAGCACTTGGGAGACTGAGGCAAGAGGATTGCTCCAAGTTCAAGGCCAGCTTGGGTTACACAGTGAATTTATTTATTTATTTATTTATTTTTTGCGGCACCAGGAATTGAACTCACAACCTTGCACCTGCCAGGGCAGGCGCTTAAGCCACTGAGCCAACCTCCTGGCCCTAGTTTTTTGAGGCAGGGTCGCATTATGTAGCTCAGGCCACTCTTGCGCTCGCGTTGTAGCCCAAGCCGGCCTTGAACTCACAACGCTCCTCCTACCTCAGCCTCCCGAGTGCTGGGATTAAAGGCGTGCGCCACCACGCCCGGCTTACACAGTGAATTTAAAGCCAACCAGAATTACATAGCAAGACCCTGTCTCAAAAAATAAAATTAAAAAAATACACCTTTCTACTCAAGTAATTTTCATATCAATATTTGTGAGCTGGAGCTCTAGCTTTTGTTTTGCCAGGTTGTGAAATCCACATTATCTCGTTTTTTATACTAGAAAATTTCTCTGTCCTCTGACAAAGAAATTTTGAGAAATTTTCTTTGTCTTCTGTGGCCTGAGACAGTTTATTTATAGCTTCCTCAAAGAGTTAAAAGAATTCACCCATAAATGCTCAATACTGTATTCTCTGAGGCTAGTTCTTGGACAATTTTTAAATTTTTTCATGTTGTCCACTGATGTGCTGTATCTTGTCTTGATTTTGGTAATTTGTAATATCATAGAAAATAAGTTTTAGAATTAACAAAAATATACACTCTGAATTTCTTCCACATTTGTATATCTGAGCTTAACTCTGTCGCCCCTTTTCCCTCCTTACTAAGATAGCTGCAGTTCATCTTATTGGACTTTTCATAGGATTAGCTCTTGGATTCACTTTTATTTTTATGCATATTTATTTCTGCTGTGCTAGGAATTAAATTGGTGTCTTGAGCATGCCAGGCAAATGCTCTACCACTGATCCACATCCTCAGTTCTTGGATTTACCTTTAAATTCTACTGTACTGTCTTCTATTCATTATTATTTTTTTTCTTTTTCCTTGCTTTCTAGTTTCTTTCTCTGTGGCTCAAACTTTATATTGCTGATGTTTTCCTGAGTTTGGATATTTTATTCATCTGTTTTCTGGAATAGATATTTTCAGGTGTAAAATTCTTTTCTGTATGGCTATTATCTACTTACCTTTTCCAAGTTAAAACTGTCTTCGGCTCTACTGTCCTCTGAGTTGTCTGTATTCTTCTCATCATCCCCTTTATCTGCATTTGCAAATACAGATGCCACTCGGACTACAGGTAGGGGCACATCCCGAGGAACAAACCTAACTGAGCTAACGGGCATGGTCCACAGTTTAATTTTCTTAAAAGATTTGGTTTTGGCGGAATACCGTGATTCACAAACAAAAACATCCTCATCTCGAAAGTTTTCTGGGCATAATTTGAAGTATTCCTGGTGGGGAAAGAACAAAACCAGTCAGGTAAATTTTCTATAAATCAATCAACCTCCCCCAGAGAAAGCAAATACCAACCAATCAACCAAAGGTTAACTGTTAGGACTTTCTGGCAATAAACAGTAAATGGTGAGGCTAAGATATTGTCTACAGATAGATTTACTAAATATATACCTTTTAACTTATAAACATGAACAACATTTCGCTTACCAACTGACCTTTGAAAATGTTAGTATGTCATATAATCTTCCTTAAAGCTTTAGACAGCGCTTATGTGCCTATATTAGACAAATAAACAAAACATATACCTTATCACCTAAAAACCAAATTAAAAATTTAACACGTTCCCATCACCTTGAACCACTGGGGATGCATGCATGACTCTTTCATTGGGCTGCTTGAATCACCAGTGGTATGTGCATGACTGTCTCATCAGGCAGCTTGTACCACCGGTTGTACAAATGGATCTAATCACTTTTATCACTCTTTTTACCAGAGCTGCCCAGCACAGAGATATACAAATTAAATCAGAAAGGCCTGGCAGCAAGACATACAAATCATAGCTCCATTATGAACATGTAAAAATCTTTCAGAAAATATTGTTCTAAAAATTAGCCTGGCTTGGGGCCTGGGATAAAGCTCAGTGGCACAGTGCCTGCCTGGCAAGCAAGCACTAGGTCCTGAGTTCGATTTCCAGTCCCCTCCCCCCACCAAAAAAAAATTAGCCAGACTAAACTATTATATGCCTGTAATTCTAGTATTCTGGGAAGATGAGGCAGGAGGACTGCAAGTTCAAGCCCAGCCTAGGGAACTGCTGTGGGCTGATTAGACCTCTGGAAACCTATGGTGGGTGGGAAGGCAGCAAGGGAATAAAGAAAGACAAAAGATAATTTTCAAGGTTCAAGGGGGACTGGCTCTCTGATAACTCATTTTTATTACTCAGTGAGAAGCTCGGGGGCAATAACATACTTTTCTGGGAACAGATGACAGTTCCACAAAGGGATAATAAAATGGGGATCAAGTTTAGCATATCAAAGGGAGCAAATTAAGGTCCATCCCCAGTGCCTGTATGCCTATTCAGCAGGTATTACCTTGTCTCAGGAGGCTGTGAATATGAGCTTTCCCAACACATACAAAGAGCACGCAGCTATCTGCAAACTCTCCTGTCCCTGAAGCAAGTCACGTCAGCCTCTGGGCTGGGACCATAGTCACACAATCTAGTCCCTAACATAGTAAACTATTACTTCACATTCCCTTAGCCCCAATAGGAAACTTTGTGAGCCCCTAGCTCAAAATAAAAAACAAAGGGCTGGGGATGTAGCTCAGTGTAAAGGCCCTGGGTTCAATCTTGGCAACACAACCACACCATACATACAAACGCAACATAAGTTAAACTAATTGCATATAGCCAAATAGTATAAGCAGCAAATGGTCTTTCAAAACCATATTCAGATTAATTTCTTCCCAAATTTATACACAGTTATACAGGCACAGTTTAAAACTACCTGATTTTATAAATACTACCAGTTTTCATGTTTTTAAGTCATATTCCCAGAAAATGATTGGTATTTTGGCACTCTTGAGTTTCTTACCTTGACAAACATGACCACACATTTGCCTAGAATTTTACTAACAGGAATTTTATTGTAATAGTCACTCTTAAAAACTTCTTTTTCAAGAAATTTTCGTGTAGCCAGGTGGAATGTTTCATTTGGCCGATAAAACCAACAGCCATATAACCATTTTTCACCTCAAAAACAGACAGAAAGAGAAAATCATCATTAAGAGAAACTACCTACTCTTTGCAAACTTAGGAAATACTCCATTATCCATGGTATGAACTAGCATAGTGTTTTTTAGATTATTTCTTAGCATAATTATCTTAGAATAAATAATATAAGGAGGTCTTCTTGTAAAAGAGATACAAGCGAGGAAGGTGCTGAGACTTGCTCTGCTCAAGTCACATGGAGAGCTCTGTGCTTTAGTAAGGACTAGATACACTGGAGAACATATTTAGCACTCAGGTGGAAAATCGAAAAGTTTCACATGATTGACAGCTAAAAGAACTGGACTGCCTAGACCACGTTTCCAACAGCCTGTTTGTGGCTGTATGAACTTCTATTTTTTTTTTCAAGGAGGCCTTTCTGACAACAAAGTCTAAGTGGAGGATGCATGCTTCTCCATAATAATTTCTTTTTTATCTGTGACCACTACTGGAGTGGTTTTGCTGAGGAAAACAGGAGCTTTGTGTTCTAAATCTGTGTCATCCTCCAGAGTTTGGCTCAAAGTATCTTTTTAAAAGTATCAGAGAATAAATGAACCCAAATTAGATTTTGAGAAGTTGTCATTCTGACTCAATTATGACACAGTCCAACACTGCAAGATTCTTTGTCTTTCATATTGTGGGTGCTTAACTATATTTGTTAGTACATTAAGCAATTTTATTTATTGATACAGCAGATCAACCACTGTTGGCATAAAGTATCTCTGTTGAACTTGTCCTCTCTGGGGAGCAAGTACAATAGCCACATCTCACCAACGTGTCCTTAGATTTAAAAGAAACTTACCAGCTGAATCTTCCCACAGCCTCTCAATACAGACTATATGTGGTTGTAGGTTCACTTCTGCAGGTTCTACATAGACGTAATCTCCGACATGGTACATGCTGTTCTTAAAGCTGCAGTCTTGGCTGTATGTGCGATGTAAGCCTGACAGGGTTGCAGCACCTGAAGAATCTTCACTCTTTTCAGCTTCTTGGGTTAAAAAAAGAAAAAAGTACTCACTAGGAATGTTGGAATCAGCTTGAGGGTTCAAATACCACATATTAATACATTTAATTCTTTTTGGACTATTTGTGACATTCAAAGAATGGAGTCAGAAAAAACAGGACACTCTCAACATTCTTAATAGTTTCTATTCAAAATTGCTTTTTCAGCAGGGTGTGGTGGCGCACACCTTTAATCCCAGCACTCAGGAGGCTGAAGTAGGAGGAGCGTTGTGAGTTCTAGGCCTGCTTAGGCTACAATATGAGTGCAAGGCTGGCCTGAGCTACATAGTGCGGCCCTGCCTCAAAAAACTAGGACCGGGAGTTGGGCTCAGTGGTGTAAGCGCCTGCCTGGCAGGCGTGAGGCTGTGAGTTTGATCCCTGGTACCGGGAAAAAAAAAAAATTGCTTTTTCTTTTGTTTTGAGATGGAGTCTCTCTATGCTGCCGAAGCTGGGTGAACTTGCAGGCTCAAGTGATCCTCCTGCCTCAATCTCCCAAGTAGCTGGAACTATAGGCACGCACCACCACACCTGGCCTCAAAACTGTATGAATTATAATCAATTGCCGTCAATTTAATATACAAAGATTTTATAGAATAAAAATAATTATTTTAATAATATATGTTCATATAGTCATCTTTAGTAATTCAGAAAAACATAAATATGTCACATATAAATCATGTAATCCTAGATAAAATCTGATGCACATCCTCTCCATCCTGTTTCTGTAAATATGAATATCGATGGACTATGAACCATATATATTTTTTTGTTTGTTTGTTTTTGTTTTTTTGTGGTACCAGGGATTGAACTCATGACCTCACACTTGCCAAGCAGGCGCTTACTCCGCTGAGCTAAATCCCCGGCCCCTTATATAATATACTTAATAACTACGGACATTTCCCCTGAAGTGAAATGTTTTTCAACAGACTTTTATGTTTATTAAATAAGACCTTTTAATAGTTTCAGTACAAGTTATTATTTGTATATACCATAGTTTTCCTTTTTTTCCCCCTCTTTTTGTGGTACTGGGGATTGAACACATGGCTTTTAAACTGAGCTTCATTCCAGGTTCTTTTTTTATCTTGTCCAGCTTGGCCTGGAATTTGCAGTCCTTCTGCCTCAGCCTCCCAGACTGCTGGGATCACATGTGTGTACCACCATGCCCAGCTATTTTTTTTTTTTTTTTTAAGGATCCCTGTGACAGGCCGGGGATTTAGCTCAGTGGTTTAAGTGCCTGCCTGGCAGGTGCAAGGTTGTGAGTTCAATCCCTGGTACAAAAAAAAAAAATCCCTGTGACATACAAAGCAGATTCACAACATTCTTGAGAATTTTATACCACCAGAAATAGTCAACTGGACTGAAAGGAGCAGACAGAGTACAAAATTTAAAAATGTTGCCTGATACCCCAAGTTCTAGAGACAGGAAACACAGTAATAACATAACTCATGGAGTCCAGGCTAGACTTTCATGAATTACGATGATCCCAAGGGCAGAGTTTTGAGCCACAGCGGGCAGTTCCTGGATCCAGAAACCCAAAGGAGTCTGTTCACCTTGATCTCAAAATTGCTCAGAATGGAAACAGTTCAATCTTTCTCTTTTCAGACAGCAATATCTACCTCTATTATTCTATGCATCTCTCACACTATTTTAAGAGCAGACAGCTTGTTTACATTTTACTGGTTCACAGATGAATAGAGTATTGGGATGGACTGTGCCCAGAGCCTTACCCACCCACCTAGTTTAGAGGATTAAGAACATGGGTGTCCAACCTTTTGGTGTGCCTAGGCTGCAGTGAGTGAAGAGAAATTAACCTGGGCCACATATAAAATGCATAATATAGTTAACATATGGAAGCATGAAACTATTTACAAAGCAACACGAAGCCAAGTTTAATAAAACAAGGAAGCTTACATGTCTGCTTTACAATAGATGCCAATGTTCAGAGGCACACATGTATAGACAGGCTGAAAAACTGGTATTGATAATCGCTGTTTTACTTACCAAATCACGGAAACACATGTAATGTCTGATATACTCAAGTTTCAATTCAACTTTGTGCACAGGGCACAGGAGGAAAAGTAAGCACTACACCCTTTGCTACACAGAGTTCTGTTGTCACCAATGCAGTCCACACTTGAATACATCACAGGCAAGGCAAAAGCAAAATCACTAAAAATCACATAATATTGTTACAAGTTTATAATCCTGCGGGGCAGCATTACTAGCTGTTATGGCTTGTGTCTAGGTGTTCCCCCAAAGCTTCATGCAGTCATGGCAGGGAGGGCTTTTCAAAGGTAGCTGGATCTAGAGTGTGTGGTGCTGGGATCAAGTGTGTGATTACTAAATCACTCCACTGATTGATCTGGCATAATTCTGCTATGCTCACCTTAGGGCAGACAGCCTGCATAAAATATAAGGGACAGGAAGAGGGATAATTTGCTCTTGCCTGCCTGCTTGCCCCAGATTATTTCTCCTCTATGATGCCCCTCTGCCATGTAATGCTACCTCAAAGCCAGCCAACTATGAACTGAAACCTCTACAAACTGTGAGCCAAATAAACCTTCCCACCTGTAACTTTGGCAATCTGGTATTCTGGGTCAGCAACAAGAAAAGTGACTAAGACACTAGCTAACCAGAGCCTTAATGTAGCCTATGGACTACAGGCTAAACATGTGTAATTTAGATGGTGGGATTTGGGACTTCTGAACTGAGGATATTTCGATGAGACTGTGGTGGCTATTAGAAGAGCACTGCTGTAACTACAACTTAAAATATATGGAACTGACTGGAATTCTGTAATGACTAGAGACTGGAAAAATTTTGAAAAACATGACAGAGAAAGCTTATATTGCCTTGAACAGATTGACAGTAGAAAAAATGGACATTAATGACTTAGCAGCTGAAGGCTCAAAAGGCAATTATGAACCTGTATTTGGGAACTGAAGAAAAAGGAATCCTAGCCGGGCGTGGTGGCGCACGCCTTTAATCCCAGCACTCGGGAGGCTGAGGTAGGCGGAGCGTTGTGAGTTCGAGGCCGGCTTGGGCTACAACGCGAGCACAAGGCCGGCCTGAGCTACATAGTGCGACCCTGCCTCAAAAAAAAAAAAAAAAAGAAAAAGGAATCTTTAGTGGCAGGAAGCTTATTAGAATTCTGTCCTAAAATTATTGGATTGTGAGCCCTTGGGCTGCTTTTTTATTTACTTACTTACATACATACATTGATTTATGGATATTTGACACAGAACCTTGCAATGTAGTGCACACTGGCCTTGAACTTACTATGTAGCCCAGGCTCTTCTTTTTTTTTTTTTTTTTTGGCACTGAGGATCTAATTCACAACCTCGCACCTGCCAGGCAGGTGCTTAAGCCACTGAGCTAAACTTGTGGCCCTAGTTTTTTGAGACAGGGTCGCACTATGTAGTTCAGGTCGGCCTTGCATTCACATTGTAGCCCAAGCCAGCCTTGAACTCACAACGCTCCGCCTACCTCAGCCTCCCGAGTGCTGGGATTAGAGGTGTGTGCCACCACGCCCGGCTAGCCCAGGTTGTTCTTGAAATCATGTCAATCCTCCTGCCTCAGCCTCCCGAGTACTGGGATTATAGGCATGTTCCACTATGCCTGCCTGGACTACTTTTTTAGTTGCCTCATTGTTTTATTTTTGCTTTTCTCATTCTAGTTCCTGGTAGCTCTCTAATTCATATTCTAATTTTTCTCTGAATGTTTTCTTTCTAGTATAATGAGACTTTGAAAACAGCTTTGTTGAGACATAATCCACAGAACGCCTAATTCACCTTTTTAAAATACATAATTCTCCCAGCACTTGGGAGGCTGAGGTAGGTGGAGTGTTGTGAGTTCGAGGCTGGCTTGGGCTACGTGAGCGCAAAGCCTTCCTGAGCTACATAGTGTGACCCTGCCTCAAAAAACTAGGGCTGGGAGTTTGGGTTAGCAGCTTAAGTGCCTGTCTGGCAGGTGTGAGGCTGTGAGTTCGATCCCCGGTGCCACAAAACAACAACAACAACAACAACAACAACAAAAACATAATTCAATGGATTTTGGTACTTTACTGCTTTTTTAAAGTGGTAAAAAATATAACATAAAACTTTCCATTTTGACTACTTCTAACAGTACAATTCAGTGGCACTAGTTACATTTCAAAGTTATATAAACATAACCACCATTCCCAAAACTTTTTATTTCAAACAGAACATGTAATCATTAAATGAATAACTCCTGGCCCCTTCCCCTTGATCCTGGTACCCAGTAACCTCTATTCTACTTTCTCTCTCTTATTTGCCTATTTTAGATACTTCATAGCTGTAATCATATATTTGTCCTTTTCTGACTTATCTCATAGTTATATTTTCAAGGGGTCCATCCATGTAGCATGTGTACTGCATTCCTTTTATAGCTGAATAATATTCCATTGAATGGACATATCAAAATTTGTTCATTAATCTGTTGATGGATACAAGATGTTTCTGCCCTTTGGCTATAATGAAAAATGCTTCTATGGACATGGGTATATAAATAATTCTTTTGAGTCCCTGTTTTTAATTCCTTTGCATATATACCTAGGAGTAGAACTGGTGGACCACGTGGTGATTCAGGTTTTTGAGGAACTACCAAATTATTTTCCATAAGACTGTATCACTTTATAATCCCATCAGTAATGTATTGAGGCTCCGATTTCTCTGTATCCTTACCAACACTTACTTTCCTTTTTTAAACAACAGCCATCCTAAAAAATGTGTGTCATCTCATCATACTTTTGATTTGCAGTTTTCTAATGATATGTAGCTTATTTTTATGTGCTTCCTGGCCATTTGTGTAATTTCTTTGGAGAAATGTCTATTCAAATCCTTGGTCCATTTAATTGAGTTGTTCTGTTTTTGTTGGATTGGAACTTTTCATGTGTTCTGGCTATTAGACCTTCATTGTACTGTATATATGATTTGTAATTATCTCTCATTCAGGAGGTTTATCATCATATTTTCAATTTCCAAGGAATTTTTTTTTCTGCGAATGTTCATTTGTTTATAATATCCTGCTCTCATTTTATGGGTGCAGTACCTTGTATCTCTAAAGACACACATTTTTAGTTTGTTTAAAAATCTTGCATCTTAGAAATGTCCTTAAATATTTGATCCTATTTAGATAATCACCTACTCCTATTTAAGAATGAGATGCTAAGAATGAGAAGATCCCTGTGCATACACAGAGGCAGCTGACTGGTAGGTTTCATTATTGACCTCCAGATGTTGTCTTCAGTTTTCCCTCGTTGCTTGGTCCATTTCTTTAGAGAGCACCTTGTTTCCAACAGGCCTGGCTGCCAGCATAGGAGGAGCTAAATAGCCAGGCAACCCAGGGAGCCGCCCTATTTACTATAAATCCTCTCATCCAACCATCCTCCTCATGTCACCTACACTTACAAGTAAGTTGGTATCCCTGGGTGTAACTTAAGTAAAAGCAGCCATCAGAAAGGTTGAGGAGGTAAGTTGGAGGCTCAACTTCTTTTAGATTTTCAACTAGTCCTCTTGTTTTTTTAGTCTCACATGTACCTGTAGTTTTACAAGTACTTGGTGTTCTAATCCCCGTGCCATTCTGAAACACGATTTGGCCTTTTGAAAATCTTATCTACTGCTGACATTGAAACTGATGTCATAGCAACTTATCCATTTTCCAAGTCCATATTTTAATTGCCACATCTCTTCTCCCAGTGTTTTTGATTTTTTTTTTAGGGAGGAGAATACTTGTGTTTGTCTTTTTTTTTTTTAAGGTGACCCCCCTCCTTATCATTTTAAAGGTGTTTTGGGAAGAAGCAATAGATAGTATTAATATTTTTTCCATTCCCCTATCTACCACCCTTAACCTACTCTTCTCTCCCACACCCTCTTCCTCTTGTCCACAGTCTCCCTTCTACTTTTACATCCTTTTATTGACTCCCTAAGAAACTATATTTAGGGAAAACATGCAATATTTGTCTTCCAATTTTTAGTCACCATCTTGAATAAGCATATACCCTCAGGTAGCAAAGCATATTGTGTTTGCAGTTAGACCTACGCTGGTCAAAGTACTATTCTCACCAAATAGTCTTCCTCTTTGGTTCTGGGGACTGAACTCTGCCTCACACATGCTAGACAACTGCTCTACTAATGGGCCACATCCTCAGTCCTTTTTAAAATTTTCATTATGAGGCAGTGTTTTGCTAAGTTGCCTACTCTGCTCTTGAATTTGTGATCTTCAGCCTCAGCCTCTCATATAGCTGGGATTACAGGTGCACAGTACACTTTCTCTTCCTTTCTGGGTACATCATCACTTAGTAGAATTTACTTCAAACAAACTCATTACATTTTCCTGCCTATGGAGAAAAGCTCTGGGGATAAGGTTTGAGGTTAAAGGCTAATATAACTTTTGGAAAGCCATATATTGTTTCTTTATGTAACTCAAATATTATCAGAAATAATCAAATTTGTTCCCATTATCAAAATATTTGCAAATTGTGGCAACTGTCTCAAAGTAATATTTTTAGGTTATAACTAATACATCTTTTTTCCTAGGTATATGGCTCAATTAGTCTTCTTGTCTGGCCCAGAGAACCTAAGAGGAAAGCCATGCTCCTGAAATGGCAGAAAGTCAATGTATTCAGTGTTGAGAATGCATTCTGTGCTCAGCTGTGGGTTCCTTTGTTTTCATCTACCAACAGTATGAGAAACATTAGATACCCATATTTGGGAACTGACATTCCTGTAATATGAACTGTATCACTTTTAATCTTATCTGGTCTGATGACCAAACTGATAATGATAAAAACATTTCCAACATACAAGTCCAATATGAAATGCATTATCAACCTAAATATTAAATAGAACTCTTCTCCAGTTAATGAGAACAGCTAGAATATAGTATTTTTTCACGTTTCATAAAATGAAAAGAAACCAACCTCTTTTTTCTTCTTCGCGTTTTAGTTTATCTTCCTCTATTTCTTTTGGTAATTTTTCCTTTTTTTCTTTCTCCACATCATTATGCAAATGTTTTGTGGTATAGCTGAGCGCTGGAGAAAGAAGGATCTCTCCATTTTTGCAGAGTTCATCACGAATTTTAATAAAAAACTGCTGAAGTTCTACAGCATCCTCATATATTTCAGAATCTGTCCTATAATGGCATCAAAAGTATCCATAAACATAAACTGCTTTTTTTAAACATTTCAATTATGTTAAATTCTATTCTATGACTATGCTAATTGCTATAACAATATTTCATTAGCGTTCTAATAAGGATATCCCCAAGGTTTGTTAGAGCAGACTCTGACGTGTCATTACCAAGGGGGAACCTCCTGCCCACCAGTTTCCTTTTCCCTGAGGCTCACTATTCAGCCACATATAAGCAAAAGCCTCAGCATTCTTCCTCAGATACAAAGCACATTGCATCAATCATGAAAGAACACAGCTGTCAGAGTCAAGGACTACACCATGGCTCCAGACGAAGTCCAAAATTATATTCTTTTAATTTCAGAGGAACATATTCTTTTCGGTCCTGCATCAGGTTTGCCAGGATTGGGAGGACTAAACTAAACTGCAAAGCCACAAGGACATCCTATAATGGCCATAAGCCTGAGAATTACTATGAATTTTAGTTTCTCAGAAATAACTGCAATTCTAGGAAATCAGAAGAGACAATCTTGTGAGAGAAAAATATTACTTGTATCATATTCGAACCTTTCTAACCCTCTTTCCTCATCTGTAAAGAAAGAGAATGGGGGCAAAATAAACTTGTAATTCTACTAACTAAGAAGATAAAGGTCTAAAAAGTTATTCCTAAAACTAACTACCGACAAAAGTCTCATCAGCAATCAAGGAGACATTTTGGTCAGGAGAGTGTGGCAGGGGAACAAGTCCAATGTGCTGTCTGCTGACACATGTCACTAGAGCAACAGACTGGGCAAGGCCTTCAAATGCCTCCCCTCATCAGCAAATCAAGTGGCAAATAAAGAAATTGTTAACGAACTAAACAGTGACTTCTGGAAAGGTTTTAAACATGTTGTGAAATCACAGGAATGCTAACACTTGTAGGAATAAAACAATAAAACAAACAACAAAAACAAAAACAAAGGGCCAGGAATTTGGCTCAGTGGCTTGAGCACTTGTCTGGCAGGTGCGAGGTTGCGAGTTTGAACCCCAGGCCCACGAAAAAAAACAAAACACAAAAACAAAAACGGAATCTGTGCTGGGCGTGGTGGCGCACGACTTTCATCCCAGCACTCGACTTTCATCCCAGCACTCAGGAGGTAGGTGGAGCGCTGAGAGTTCAAGGCCAGCTTGGGCTACAATGCAAGCACAAGGCTGGCCTGAGCTACATAGTGCGACCCTGCCTCAAAAAACTAGGACTGGGAGTTTGGCTCAGTGGCCTAAGCGCCTGTCGGCAGGCGTGAGGTGTAAGTTCAATCCTCAGTGCCGCCAAAAAAAAAAAAAAAAAAAAAAAAAAAAAAAAAAAAAAAAAAAAAAAAAAGAAAGACCAAGGGCAGAAGACATTATCTTGATGCCTGTTTTCCCAAACAGATACAACTGAAGACTCTTTTCTTGAAATTAAGCATTTTGTAATAGCTTACAATTTTAAGTGCAAAATTTTAACTGAAAACACACATTAAGCAAATTTATATTTCACTGAAAAGGCAGATTCACAATTCCATCGTATCACCTGGTTTAATAATGAAGCCTTGGACAAGTCACTAAACATCAGATACACTGATATATCTTTGTGTTTTATCCAAAGTATTATAAAAATTTGTTACTGTTTTTTCTTTCTTTCTTTTTTTTTTTGGTCTTTTTGAGACAGTCTCACTATGCAGTTCAAACTGGCCTTGAGCTAACTTTGTAGCCCAGGCTGGTCTCAAGCTATGATCCTCCTGCCTCAGCCTCCCTAATGCTGGAATTATAGGCATGTGCCGTCATACCTGGCTAAAAATTGGTTACTCTAACAGACTAGGTGTTCACTGAATGTACAAAAACAAAATCCTAAAATGGAAAAAGAACTTACTGTTTCTCTCAACCGGTAATCATTTTATTTTTTATTTATTGTCTTTTTAAAATGGAAAAAGAACTTACTCTTTCAATTGTTTGTTTATTTAATTTTTTTGTGGTACTGGGAATCGAACTCACGATCTTGCACTTGCCAGACAGGCACTTATGCTGCTGAGCTAAATCCCTGGCTCGCTCGCTCGCTTGCTCAATCACTTGCTCTCTCTCTCTCTCTTTCTTGTCTTTATGAGACAGGGTCTTGCTATGCAGTTCGGCCTGGAACTCACTTTGTAGCCCGGCTTGGTCTCGAACTTGCAATGGTCCTCTTGCTACAGTCTTCCAAGTGCTGGTAATACAGGGGTGTGCCACCACGCCTGGCTTAGATGATCTTTTTATACAGGCAGACATTCAGTGAATGGAAATAAGGTTATCAGAGGCTATTGATACTTTTTTTGTTCTTGGCTTCCCATGAATGAGCGATTTCTCTTTTAATTTTTTTTCTTTCTTATCTATCTATCTACCTATCCACCTACCTCTTTTTGGTGGTACTGGGGATTGAACCCAGGATCTCATACATGCTAGGCAAGAATCCTACCTCTAAGGTATACTCCTAGCCTTCAAAAAATCTTTATTTTGAGACAAGGTCATACTAAGCTTCAAAGGCTGGCCTGGAACTTATGATCCTCTTGCTTCAGCATATTGAGTAGCTAAGATTATAGGTGGGCACCACCATGACCAGCCCATGGATGGTGGTGTTGGTGTAGTTATTGACTGATTGATTGATTGTAGTACTGGCGATTAAATGCAAGGCCTTTACGCTGTGATATGTCCCTTTTTTATTTTTTGAGAAAAGGCCTAACTCATTATGTCACCCAGACACAATACTACCTTCATTCACTAAGATAAGAATGGATTCCCTTCTGTTTTTCAGCAAAGCTCTGGGCTTGACAGAGAAAGTATATCTGTAGGCTCTAATTTCCAGCTCTCAAAAGCAAAAACCAATGGGGGAATGAAAAGAACTCATTATGTAGAAGTACAAATCCACTTATTCCTTAAAATAAACATGTTACATTAAATAAATAGGAACAAAGTTACCAACAATTTAAGAGACAAATGCCATTTGGAAGACTCACAGAACCCCAGATGTGATGGGTTGGGGATGAAGGGTAAAAACAGAGTGGTTTTATTTATTTTTGCTTTGTTGAGACAGGGTCTCGCTATGTATCTCAGGCTGACCTTGAATTCACTATGTAGTGCAGCTGGCCTCAACCTCTCAAATGCTGGGATTACAAGTGTGCACCACCACGCCCAGCTTAGAGTGGCTTTAGACCCAAGAACTACTTAATGAACAAGAATGGAAATTTAAACTCCATGAAAGCAGGAGCTTATATTTGTTCCACTGGTGTATCCCATGGATCTAGAATGTTAATTACCTGGCAAGCACCCAATAAAAACTTGGTGAATAAAAACCTCCTATAGATTTTGACTTCAAGATGTCACTTATCTTTCTCTATTTTTATTGCTTTTTTTTTTTTTTTTGTGGCATCGGAGATCGAACTCACAGCCTCGAACCTACAAGACAGGTGCTTAAGCCACTGAACCAAACTCCTGGCCCTAGTTTTTTAGACAGGGTCGCACTATGTAGTTCAGGCTGGCCTTGCATTGCAGCCCAAGCTGGTCCGAACTCACAATGCTCCTCCTACCTCAGCCTCCTGAGAGCTGGGATTAAAGGCATGCTCCACCACGCCCGGCTTGTTTTTATTGCTATTATCAAAACATTAAGAACCATTTCTGAAATATGGCACTCTAAGGCCTCTTCAATTTGACTTCACCTCAATCTCTCAAATGCACCATATACATTTCTTAATCGTTCTTTGTCTTTATTCATTTCTCTTTTCTTTTTCTTATTTTTCCTTTTTGGTCCCAGGGATCGAACTCACAACACTGCACTTGCCAGGCAGGCGCTTAAGTCACTGAGCTAAATCCCTGGCCCTTTCCTTTCTTATTTAAAATATTCTCCCCTCTACTCATTTGATTCCTACCCACCCTCCTACTCCCTGATACCTCATGTCTTTTTAGGTGAACTTGAGCCCACAGAGTTCCTTATATCAACCATTTTTCTAAATCAGGGTGTGATATTATCTCTGGAATAATTTTTTTCCCTAAGCATAAATTCTGTCCCACCCATCAGACTTCAGCTCTCAGAGCACAGAGCTCAAGGACTGTCCATGGGTGTGCTCTACGGTGGTGACGATCAGCAGCAGCCTTCTACAGAGGGAAACAGGACAAGCCACACTACCTACTAGCTGTGAGGCTTTGGAAAACTTCTCCCTGTGCCTCCATTCTTCAAATAAAAACTGGTAAGATTATCACTTACCTAATAAAGCTACTATAAGGCCATGATGTTTTATAAAGAGCAGGTGCTCAATAGAAGGAGTGAGTGTTACTACTTATCTTTCCTTTGAAGTTAAGGGCAAATGCCAATTTCACAGATTTCCCAGCTAGATATCACTCTGCCTAAAGGTGTAGCTCTTAGCACCACAGACTATAAGACCTAGAAAGATAGGATCTGTATCTTTAACTATTTTATACTCTCTAGAGCACAGAAGATACACAATAATTGCTCCACTGGATTTAACAACTGAGTATACTATGGATATATGACAAATATTTACCACAGAGTAAAAGGAATTTAAGTCAGCCGGGCGTGGTGGCGCACGCCTTTAATCCCAGCACTCGGGAAGCTGAGGTAGGAGAAGCGTCGTGAGTTTGAGGCCACCCTGGGCTACAATGTGAGGGCAAGGCCGGCCTAAGCTACATAGTGCGATCCTGCCTCAAAAAACCAGGGCTGGGAGTTTGGCTCAGTGACTTAAGCGCCTGCCCTGGCAGGCGCGAGGCTGTGAGTTCAATCGCTGGTGCCACAAAAAAATAAATAAATAAATAAAAGGAATTTAAGTTTGATATAAACTTATCTTTTAGAATATTTTTAATTTTTAAAAAATGTTTAAAAATGTGTGTGTGTACTGTGTTGGAGGTTGAACCCTGAGACTTGCACATGCTAGGCAAGTGCTCTACCACTGCACTGCATTCCCAGCTCTTCTGTCAGAACATTTAATGTCTATAGCAAGTTATTAAAGTGAAAAATCTAAAATTAAATAAAAAAAGACATCTTTTCAGATACATGAATGGTGGCCAAATTTATATCAGTGTAATTTCAGAACAATAACCCAGAGCTATTTATTTAAAGCACTCTCAGACTGAAGTCACACTTTAAAAGAAAAATTTTACTGCTATTTCTAAATACTATTTCAAATTATAAGTACTTAGCCTTTAAAAAACATGTTTTGTGAAAGGCTGCATTTCAATTATAAATATGCTTTCCATGACTTCAAGTTTGACACCCTTCCTCTCACTATTTTTACTTAGATGATTCAGTAGGGTGGCCCCCTTCTTCCTCGAAGGATACACTTGCCCTTTAAGAAGTTGTGGCTGGGGCCGGGGATTTAGCTCAGTGGCATAAGTGCATGCTTGGCAAGCTTGAGGGTGTGAGTTCGATCTCTGGTACCAAAAAAAAAAAAAAAAAAAGAAGTTTTGGCTGCCTAGAATTCAGAATAGCATGATACTAACCATAATCATGTACCTAAGATGAAACAGTACATCAAAGCAGTTTTTCTTCATCTATTTTGCATTAAATATCACATTTTCTCAAGAAGAAATGGCTTTGAAAACATACCGATTCATCCTTCTTGCTCTTTCCAATACTTCAAACATATGCTCTTGAAATAAATCAAGCCTCCGGTAGCGATTATTTTCAACGTTCTTCCTAATAATGTCAAAAGTAAGGGGAGGTTTGTTAGGAAAGTTGGGATCCACAGCAGGAATTTCTGCTAAGGAATCACTGTAGCATCTTCCTTCATCATCCTGATGACTCATGACGGACACAAAAAGATTATGGATAAGCTCTTGAATCAGCAAAGTCACATTTGGGACGTGAGAGTCCTCATCTCCCTCCAGGTCTCTCCTAGTTTCAAGCAGGACTTTGTGTAGGACAAGGGCATCTTTATAGATCAAAGACTCAGGCTCATTGTATGTACAGGCATTGTTAAACATCATGACAAAATCCTCAACCATAGAGTCTATATCTTGGTACTTGTTCGCCATCATGTGACTTCGAATTTTTTCCATGTCCATGGGCTTTTTAATGGTTAGATAGTAGTCAGGCAATTCAGATCTGGAGGGAAGCCTCAGAAATATGGCACTGAGGCGGCGACCTCTCTTATCAGTATAGTTTTTAACAGCTTCATAAACTTCATTTAATTTCTGCTGCATTGGAGTCATATATTTTGATTTTTTAGGAGAAACACCACTCTTTCTACCTGAAAAAAGAGACATAAAGTTAAATGGATAAAGTGAAAGTAATGTGACTTTGTATATAGTTAGTAGCATAACATTAAGAAAGGGTCTGTCCCAAATGATTTGTAAAACATCTTGAATTAACATGTCTTTAGTGAAACAGGATCTCTAGATTAAAAAAAGAAGTGGGAGATAACTTTAACTGTTTTCAGTAATTGTATTTTTGGTGGGAGAATTTGTACTCCTGAAGAAGCTATAATTAAAGTGGCATAAAAGCAAGTAAGCAGCTATGTGACACTGTAATTCCATCACCTGAGAAATGAGATTTTAATCATGGGAGAAAGAGATATACATGTTAAAATGGAGGACATAAATAAAAACTCTGCAGCCTCAAATCTCAAATAAAAGTATTACCTGAGTTTATAATGCATTTTACGTTTAAATGTAAACTCACATAATTTTTTTAGGTCTGTCTACTGAAAAGCTTAGAAATGATTACCAACTCACACGAGTATATCTCAGAGTATAGTTTTGTTTTTTCTTTAATTTTATGTATGTATGTATGTATGTATGTAAGTATTTTTGTCTTTTTTGAGACAGGGTCTCACTATGCAGTTCAGGCTGGCCTTGAGTTAACTTTGTATCACAGGTTCGTCTTGAACTTGCAATGATCCTACCTCAGCCTCCAGAGTGCTGGGGTTACAGGTGTGAGTCACCACGCACGGCGCCTATAGTTTCAAAATAATAGTTTTAAATATTAATGTCAAGGACCCCTGACCTTTTAGCAGAAACCCAAAAAGGTAAGGACTCCCTGGCAAATGGTCGATTCTTAAGTTTGGTGCATCTTGGAATCCCAGACATCAAATAATCTATCAGTGACTTCCTACTATTGTCATGTCAAAAGAACACAGGCACGAGCCTGACACAAGTTGAGTATCAATAGGGACAATAATTGCAATGGGTTAAAACTCAACAATATGTTTGAATGTAGTAGTTTTTTGTTTGCGGTATTAGAGATTGAACTGAGGGTCTTTGCACTGAGCTACACTCCCAGACCTTTATCAAAAATGTATTTTTGTTTCTTTTTACAGTACTGAGGATTGAACCCAGTCTTTGCACTGAGCTATATCCAAGCTCTTATTTTACTTTTTACTCCAAGTTGGGGTTTGTTAAGTTGCTAAGGACACCAGGTTTGGGGGGAGAGGGTTGAGCTTGCAATCTTTTTTGCCTCAGCCTCTCAGAGTGCTATGATTAAAGGGTTGTGTCACCATATCCAGTCCAAATCTGGTAGATTAAAAAAAAAAAACTGGAGGGTGCTACTAAACTAACACATTATTTTGAAACCTAGTAAGTAAAAGAGAAAAAGGGGTGGAGGATCAAGCTTTTACAATTTCAAAACCAAGACAAGACAAAAAATTGTACCACTGGTAATCTAATATTGGATAAAGGAAAGTTTCTTGATATAAAATATTTCAGTTAATAAATGATGAGAAATGATAAAAATTATCATTTTTAATTCTTTTCATGGATGAATAAACCAATATCAAATAACATTAACCAAAAGACACAACCAGATACCACATCATCTATTGAGTTGGTTCTTGTGCCAAGAACAGGGTCTCAAGTCTGAATCTCACTTTGGTTCAAACCACTAACTTATAGTAAATACAAGGGATAGCAAAACATATTACACTACAACACAGGGACTCAATGAATGAATAAAATCTAAGACCTGGAAACTATAGCAAAATCCATTTTCTCAAGGGGGCAGAAGGAAGGTCAGAAAGGACCCTCAGACATTATGCCATGTAAGTGTGGAAAACCCTTCATGAGGTATCCTTGCCAAAATAAAACTGAATCTAATCAAGCCTTTAAAGTTAACTTTCGCTGGGGGTATAGCTCAGTGGCATGGCATCTACCTGGCAAGTGTAAGGTCCTCAGTTCGATTCCTGGTTCCAAAAAATAAAAGAAAAATTAAGTTAACTTTCATTCATGAGAAATAAGGGGGATAAAGAAAAATTTAACTGACATCATAGGAGATAAACTGTCTAATCCAAAACTTGGGACCCTGCACAGTGACCTGGTTTCACCAATGAGCCAATAGGCATGAAGCAAGAAAAGGAGAGACCCTACATTATGAGTTTAAGGGCAAAAGAGTCAAATCTAACATACTGATCTTAATTAGATCTGGATTTGATGGAGCTGACTGCGAAAATACATTTGTGAGACAATCAACAAAGCTTTAAAGTTTGTTAGGTATTAAATGAAACCCAGAAACTACTGATAATTTTATTAGGTAGAAAATGTCCACATATTTTAGAGATTATACTTAACTATACAGAAAAAACAACATGATTGGAGTTGCTTTAAAATAATTTAGAAAAAAAAAGTAAACAGAGGATACAGGAAATTAATGTGGCATAAGCTTGGTAATTGTTAAATAACATATACACAGAGGTTCACTGCACTAGTCTTTTCATTTGTTTATTTTTGAAAATTTTTGAGCCAGGTGTGGTAGTGCATGCCTGTAGTCCAAGTATGTGGGAAGCTGAGGCAGGAGGACTGCTGAGTGTGAAGCCAGCCAGGGGCATACAGTAAGTTTAAAGCCATCCTGAATTACATAGTAAACCCTGTCTCAAAAAACAAACAAAAAACAATTTTTTAAAAAAGAAAACAAAGAAAAAAGTAATTGACATTTCACATTAAAATTCCTTTTCCCAAAAAAGGACCAAGGTATATCATGTACAGGGACAAATTTTCTATGATGAATGTGATCACTATGTGTATCTAAAATGTACCAATAAACTTAATTTTTTAAAAATCCATTTTATTCAAACATAAAAGGAAAAAAAGAAAAAAAACTACAATAAAATTTCAAAGTACATCCAATAAACTTTATTTAAAAAAACTCCCATAAAACATGTATGTATTTAAATGCATTAGTTTTTGTTTTTTTTTTTTTTTTTTTTTTGGTACCGGGAATTGAACTCACAACCTCGTGCCTGGCAGACAGGCGCTTAAGTCACTGAGCCAAACTCCCGGCCCTGGTTTTTTGAGGCAGGGTTGCACTGTGTAGCTCAGGCTGGCCTTGCACTCGCATTGTAGCCGAAGCCAGCCTCGAACTCACAACACTCCGAGCGCTGGGATTAAAGGCGTGCGCCACCACGCCCGGCTTAGATAGTTACTATTATACTCTCATTAGTCTTCAATTTATAGAATTATTTCTAATTTTGAATGGTATTTTATCCTACAAAATAGACCAAGTTTTGCATTTCTGTAAACCTGTATGCTTTTACAATTCCATGAAAAGATGAATGACTTAACAAAAAGGAATTTTTACTCAGCAATAAATAATTCTCAACGCAACTGTGAAATTCAGCTTGCAATCATTTCATATGAAAAAAGAGGTGCTTGTTTTCCCTTTTTCAAAGCAATTGTGGCTTTAAAAAATGTCTGACAAGCCACTATCATTTGCTTGGTATTTACTTGATTCATAATTTTAAATAAGATAGAAATCTCTTATTTAGTTTAATGGAATTAGTTACTTTTGCTGTCCTTTCCCTCACAACTTTTAATAAAACCATCTTTCAAAAATGCAAAAGAATGGTATCTGAGTAGCACTGCTCTACCCTCAAATTCTGTGCAATAGGAGCTGCAAGGAGTCATTTTTAATTCTAGAAGTCACCAAACAACATACATAAAGACAGGGGCTGGGGATTTAGCTCAGTGGTGTAAGCACCTACCTGGCAAATGCAAGGTCATGAGTTCGCTTCCCAGTACCCCAAAAAAAAAAAAAAAAGATGCCACAAACATATACAAAGACAAAGCGAAATTGTCACAATTCTCTTACAGGTTTCAGATACAGAAACAACATTTATTCTTACTATTTAGTGTTTAGAAAATGTTCCCTATAAGTATTTGGGAAAGAGATCAAAACTTTTGTTGTTATAATCTATTCTCCACACATTCTTCACTATTTATTTAAACTACAGTAAGAATGTGCTTGAAGAGAGGGAAGAAATCCTTTGCTGGCATGCCAGTAAGTTCAAATATGTTCACCATTTAATCAAATATTAACAAAGTGTGATGCCATCTTACTCAGCTTGAGTTTGGGAGAAGCCAAGTCATCATCATCAGGGAGTGGGCCCAGCTCTTTCCTTTTATCCTTGAGTAACTTCTCCAGGATATGTGCATCATTATATACCTACATCCCAAAAATACATTTAAAATTATTTTCTAGGAAAATTTGAGGGTATAATATACATCCATAAAGACATTTTTAAAAAAGTTTAGAATTGCTGCAGGTTTTAAGAGAAGTGCCGAAATACATTTACATATGCTGTTTTCCTCAAAAACCTATTTTCCCTGTTAGTTCATCAAAAAGAACAGTGTTTTCACTATGTGATTGATCATTTTTTTCATGCTTAAATCTTGTAATCTGAACAACTACTTTTAAGATAACAATATGCAATATATTAATTAGTGTTAGTTTCCTATTTTTCTTACAGTTTTATTATAGTAAATAATCTCATTACAGTGAGATCTACACACATATACAGAATTATATTAAAATTTAAATAGAACAATATTTACATGTTTAAGTTATACTTTTGAAATTAGAAAGTGAAGTACAGTTTTGGTTTTACAGCGAGAAGAAAAACGTAGAAGACAAAAATAGAATCAACAGCAAAAATACAACTATTCATGCTGGATTATAATGTGTGGAAACTTTTTGTCAGAAACCTACATCTTCTTAATCTGATTGTCCAAATCATCAAAATATGGATGATTCAGTGCCATTTTGCCAGAAATTCATTTAACAGGATCATAGAAGACTATTTTCAGGAACAAATCCAAGCCATTTTCATCCAAGTCTTTGACATAGGATGCTAGGCTTCGAGGTTTCCATTTGGGAAATGTCTTCTTACAGTCCTGTGAAGATTCCACTTCTGGCCTTACTTCATTGTTGGGAGTACCTAAAGCTCTGAAAATCCTGAAGAGTTGATCAATTTCTGAATCCCCATGGAAAAGTGGTTTCTTAGCTACCAATTCTGCAAAAATTGTGCCTATACTCCAAATGTCTAATGGAGTAATGAGCTGAGCCCAGCAATACTTCTGGAGATCTATATCAGAGTGTTACAACTACCTTGTGTGTATGTACTCTAATAGGCATGCCAAAAGCTCTAGCAAGGCCAAAGTCAGTCAGTTTAATTGTTTCTTTGTCATCAATCAACAGACTTTGAGGTTTTAAGTCTCTGTGAAGAACTCTTCTAGAGTGACAAAATACCCTGAAGGGTCTGGTACAAATAACTCTCAACAAATGACAAATCCATGAACTGCCCAGGAGGAATAGAATCCACGTATTTCTTGAGATCCATGGACAGGAATTCAAATATGAGATATAGCCTGGAATCCTGCATAAGCACATCTTGAAGACTGACTATATTTGGATGACGAAGTTCTTTTAATAGAGAAATTTCCAGAATTGCAGTATGAGGAACCCCTTCCTCTTCACTTTCTAGTCTGATTTTCTTCATGGCTACCATGACCTGTAGTTTTGTGTCTACCCTTTTTATACAACTCCTTAAATACCTTCTCCAATTTCCTCTATTTTGGTGTAGTCTTCCATACTTATTCAACAGGTATGATAGATCCCGGGTATCATCCCGTGGCGGGCCGAGGCAGTAGCTACCTCAAGCTACCTCGCCTATGTCTCTCCTCACAGGACCTCCCAGTGCCAGCCTTTGAAGTCAAGTCTAGTTTCCTACTTTTTTTGAAATTCTGTATTGTTTTTATCCTTGTTTTGTTTTTAAAATTTAAAAAAAAAAATGTTTAAAAAAAATCTTATCTTTCCCTGGACCTTCAGGGTACCAGATACCCCAATGGAAATTTGAGATTTAAAATATCTGATGATTGGAGAGCAATATCTTAAATTTTGTTACATCTCAAACCTGAGTTCGCAGCCTAGAATCTGACCTGTTAAAAAACAAAAACAAACCTTGATTAAGAATCTTTCCATCTCTGATGACTAAGGCTAGAGTGGTAAGATGTAACCAAAAACAAGTTACTCACCTAATGGCCTAGCCTTCATAGCTGCCTCCTCCTACCTCCCCAGCATATCACTTTCCCTTCATCACCTACCAAAACAGGGCATCACTCTTTTTTTTTTTTTTTTTTTTTTGCATTACTGGGGCTCAAACTCACAACCTCGTGTCTGCTCGCCAGGCGCTTAAGCCACTGAACCAAACTCCAGGCCCTAGACTTTTCGAGGCAAGGTCGCACCATATAGTTCAGGCCAGCCTTGCTCACGCTGTAGCCCAAGCCAGTCTGAACCCACAACGCTCCTCCTACCTCAGCCTCCCGAGTGCTGGGATTAAGGGTGTGCACCACCATGCCTGGCCAGGCCATCATTCTTACCAGCAGTTTTTCTGTTGTTTATTTGTTTGTTTTGGGTACCAGGGATTGAACTCACAATCTCGCACCTGCCAAGCAGGTGCTTACACCACTGAGCTAAATCCCCAGCCCTATTTTTGAGAGAGGGTTTCACTATGCAGTTCAGGCTGGCCTTGAACTTACTCTGTGGCCCAGGCTGGTCTTGAACACACAATGATCCTCCTGCCTCAGTCTCCCGAGTGCTGGGATTAAAGGCGCACGCCACCATGCCCAGCTTTTTTTTTTTTTTTTTTTTTTGCAGCACCGGGGATCAAACTCACAGCCTCACGCCTGCCAGACAGGCGCTTACGCCACTGAGCCAAACTCCCAGCCCTAGTTTTTTGAGGCAGTGTCGCACTATGTAGCTCAGGCCAGCCTTGCACTCGCATTGTAGCCCAAGTCGGCCTCAAACTCACAACGCTCCTCCTACCTCAGCCTCCCGAGTGCTGGGATTAAAGGCATGCACCACCACGCACCATGCCCAGCTTAAGGGCAGTTTTTATTTCTACCAGTGACAGGTGGTATAATGGCCAGCGATGCTAAAGACAGTACTAATTCCTATTATAGAAAAACACTTTTTTGATCTACAAGTATTCTCAGTACACATTTATTTTCAATAGTATGGACTGAACTCAATGGCCATCACTTCATATGCTTTACCAATGAGTTGTATCCCCAGCCTTTATTTTTGAGACAAGATCTAAGTTTCTTATATTGGCCTGGAACCTGTGATCCTCCTACCTCAGCATCCTGAGTATAAGGGATTATAGGCATGTACCACCATACCTGGTAACATATAATTTATTTTATACTCAAATGTAGCAGTAGAGGAAAAGAAATGACTGAAAATGTTAGTGAGGTCATGGGTTTAATACCTAGTACTGCCACCCTTCTCAACTAATCTGAAAATCAAGATGCTTCATAATATTTAGAGGTGCTTCAATGGGAGTACTATGGTGATTCTCACATAAATGCACAATTTCATGGGCTGTCTTTGGAAAAGTATGGCCACTGAGGATAGTAATAAAAATGATGATGTGTCTGCAGGTGTAGCTCAGTGACAGCACCATTTAAAAAAATTTATTTTGGCAAGATTTTACGCTATCTAGCTTTTTCTTTTTTTTCTTTTCTTTTTTTTTTTTTTGTGGCACCGGGCACCGGGGATCGAACTAACAACTTCACGCCTACCAGACAGGTGCTTAAGCCATTGAGCCAAACTCTCAGTCCTATTTTTATTGAGGCAGGGTCGCACTATATAGCTCAGGCCAGCCTTGCGCTCACACTGTAGCCCAAACTGGCCTCAAACTCACAATGCTCCTCCTACCTCAGCCTCCGGAGGGCTGGGATTAAAGGTATGTGCCACCATGCCCGGCTGCTACCTGGCTTTCTTTTGGGTACTTATTCAGTATTTATTGCTATTCTAAATCCTCAATATACAGTACCTTTTGAAAATTCTAAAACAATCCCAGTATAAATACTATCATTATTCCTAAATTATAGATTAGGAAACTCATAGGGATTGGTAAAGCAGGACTCAAACCTAAAATGACTTCCATTTTAAATAATTAAGAAAAGGCAAATGCAGCACTCAGGAGGCTGAGGTAGGTGGACCGTTGTGAGTTTGAGGACGGCCTGGGCTACAACGTGAGCAAGGCCGGCCTGAACTACATAGTGTGTTCCTGCCTCGAAAAAAATAGGGCTGGGAGTTTGGCTCAGTGGCCTAAGTGCCTGCCTGGCAGGTGCAGGTTGTGAGTTCGATTCCTGGTACTGTAAAAAAAAAAAAAAAGAGAGAGAAAGAAAAGACAAATGAACTCAGCCATCAAAGATAATTCAGGTTAGGTCTAGGGCTGGTCTTTTAAAATACATTCTACTACTATCCAAAAGAACAGGCGTGTATCGCAGGACCCTCATCTGTCCTCACCTGGGAACCCTCTTCATTGTAGTGCCTGGCATTCCGGAACATCAGTTTCATGTCCTCTATCATTCCCTCTTCACCTGCGTATTTGTCATTGCGGATGTTATGCTCAATTATTTTCAAGTCCATTGGTTCCAAGATGATTTTATAATAATCAGGATAGTCCTTCTTGGATGGTTTAACCATAAATAGATCACAAAGTCTTCTGCCTGAACCTGGCTCTCGAGCTTCAAGAACAACATTGAATAAAATTTTCATTCGCTGCTTTCTTATGTTCTTTTTACTGTTGAAGGGGGAGGTAGAAGGGAAAAATGGTAACAGGTTCAGTTTTCTTTATACAAGGATGAACATAAAATCAAACAAATTAATCTTATGGGCAGGTGCTTCATAATGATTATAATGTATTGATTACATATGCCACAAACACAGTAAACATGCTAGAAGTTATAAACTGCTAATATGAAAATTTCCAAGATAGTAAAAACTGCCTGTGACCAGCAGACAAACCTGTTCAGAATATCTTATGAAATGCAATAGTTGAAAGATTCCGTCCAACATCAAAAGAAACTTCTATCATCAAATGAAATATGGTTGTTTTTAAGACAAAGTAGAGCAATAGTGCAATAAAATTAGCTACTTCCTACTATTAATAAAATCTTCACTTTCAAGCACAAAAAAACCCAAAACCAAAAACAAAGAACAAAAAACAAAAACCCACCAAAATAAGAGAAGTGCTTTACCTCTTAACCACACCAAAGCAACAGTATATTCTGGTTGGCAGAAAATAAAAGATTGTCTACCAGGTTAGTGTTTCTATAGTGAGTATAAGACTCCTGCATTAATCATGTCAGGGTCAATCCCTGCTGCCTCCCTCCACCAGCATTACTTAAAGAAGTGGTTTACGGTTCATCTGAGCTCTCTATAAATTTTCACCCTTGAATGTGACTCTATCTCGTTTCCCAATTCCCTATATGAGCTACGATGCTGAGAAACTGATTAGTGGTATGGAATAAAGTACAAGGAACCACAGTCTAGCACAAGCATTCGAAATGGGCCCAAGACAGCAGATGGTCTCATCTATGAAAAACTGGCTCAGAAAGGCAAATGGCTGGTGGACTGTTCAGAAAATTAGAAGAGATGATTTTCCAATACGATTTCTTTTTTTTTGTTTGTTTGTTTTGTTTTGAGACAGGGTCTCACTACGCAGCTCAGGCTGGCCTTGAACTCACTATGTAGTCCAGGCTGGCCTCAAACTTGCAGCAATCCTCCTGCCTCAGCCTCCCGAGTGCTGGGATTAACGAGGTGTGCCACCTCATCCGGCCCAATATGATTTCTGTTCAACTTTTTTTTTTTTTTTTTGGTTCAACTTTTCTTATATTTTACAGGACACTGGTAAAGAATTTCTAGCCAAATTCTTAACCAGCAGTGTTTAAGCGAGCAGTCAGATATGTAATAAATGACTTATAACTTTGTTTCTATTCAACAGTCATTTACAAAAAGCCTGTAATACAGCACTTGGAAGTAAGTATTTTGTTTCCTACCCTATAAGGAAAAGGAAGTTCATTCTGGAAGCACACTTAGTGGCTGGATAGGTCTCTTAGTCCAATCCTCTCACTCACTCTACTGCTGAGTCATGTGGACCTGGAATCATTCTTGCCATTTTCTTCCATCACTTCTTTTGTGTGCCTGTGTTTTTGTTAGGTAATCTAGGAAATGTTTCAGCTGTGGACACTATTTCTGTAAAGAGGCATCATGCAGTGATGATATGAGATAAACAGTTCATTCATTCTTGGTCTTTAGCACCATTAAATCAAAAAAAAGGGAAGACTCACTAGTTCAAGTCTGAAGCCCTAAACGTAAAAGATCTGAGTAATCAATTCAGAACAAAATCAGTCCTCATTCTATTGAAGGCCCTACCTAGACCAGATCAGTCCTATTACCTTCCACAATTCAGCACACTATTCCTAATTGCCACTAGGCTTTTCTGTATGGAGCTACAAATATGCTCATCTTGGACAGGACCTAGGGCGTTTTTGTTTTTCGAAATAGGATCTTGAACTTGTGATAGGCTGACATCACACAGGCTGGCACTGAACTCTTGATCCTTCTGCCTCAGTCATCCGTGTGCTGGGATTATAGGGCATGTACCACCAGGACCATTTTAATTCAGATTTTTATAAGATTTTTAAGAAAAGGGAATGTTCTTAACTGAATTTTCAAAGCAAAGTAAAACAATAGTACACAGTCCACTCTTCCAATGCCAATAACTCTGAGTTTCGATAGCTTTGAATGGAATATATTGATAATATGATATCTAGCTGCACATAAGAAATTGCTCTAAGCTGGGGTGGTGGCATACACCTGTAAACCCAGCACTTAGGAGGCCAAAGCAGGAGGACCGCTGCAAGTTCAAGACCAGTCTTTAAAGCACATTTCAAGATCCTGTCTCAAACAAAACAAAACAAAACAAAACAAATGAAATTGGTTTCTACCCTCCATGCTAGGGTCATAAGCGAACAGATTCTGAATAGATTCTGTTTTGTTATTTTGTTCACATTTTTCCAGATCCTTTTACTGCCTTTGAGAATGAGAACAACTGGTCTATTCATTTTAATTTGGTTTCTAGGAAAAAGGCTGAGAGACAAGGTCTTGCTAAGTCATTAAGTTGCCTAGAATGTGCCTGAATTTTTGATCCTCCTGCCTCAACCTCCCAGAGTACTGGGATCATAGGTGTCTATGCACACCATGCTGGCTTTTAGCTGCTGTTTTCAATCTCACTTTGTTTTTCAGATTCTTCTTAGAACCTCTGTATGAATGCTATTTTTCCATTTCCTTTAAACTATTAACCGATAAACCATTTTCTGACTCCTCCATTTTTGGAAAAGAAACCAAATATTACAACTTGTAACTGGAAAAAATGATTTTTTTAAAAAAATCAATACTTTAGAACATACTAAAGTAAAATACATCTTAAGGGAGTTCAAGACCAGGGCTGTTCAAACTTAAGAGGATACTAAGTCGGATCATAAACATTGTCATAATAAATATATAAAGTCCCCAACTTATAAACATTCAAGTTGTGAACCTCACAGGTGTACTGTATAAGACTCACTTTGCCAGCTTACCAACAAATCTAACTTATGCATTATTGTCCCAAAATGGAACTCATTCATAAATTGGAGACTTATTGTAATTTTAAGTATATAATTTTAGAATTTTACAAGAGATGGGCCATAAAGGTCCTGTACTAAAAATATCAGTACATTACATCAATTTTCCAATACACAAAAGTCAAAGGTACTGTTTCTAATTTGCACAGATTCTAACTAGTTAGGATTCTGTTCTGAATCACTGATTTTTTAATGTCATCCTCCTGTGCCCAATCTACCCTGAAATATGAAAATCAATTACCATTTGCTCCTCCTAGCTTATCACTAAAGTCTAGATTTCCAAAGCATTTCCAGTCTTTCCCTTAATTCTTCATACTGCAATGTTAGTCCTAACCTTACTCTTTGTAACTGACCACTTTCTCAAATATCCTTATCATTATTCTTCTACTGAAACTTATTTGAATATATACCAATAAAATTTATATTTACATTTACAGTAATAGCTAACACTTCTATCACTGTGAAACACTACTCTCATAGTGAGAATCAGGTACAATTATTATCCTAACTTTGCAGAAGAAATGAGCTATTCATTAGAGACCAAATGAATACCTAAGTCCATAAACTGAATAATCCAAACAGACACTTGAATCAGTCAATAATCATCATGCTGCTTTTATCATGCTTGTTACTTTCCTAAAAGATGACATTTAACAAGGGCTTCGCTAATGAGTGGACACTTTAGGTTTCCTACCACTTAGATCCCTGGTCTAAGAGCTTCAGCAGTACTTGCCATGAAATTAAGTAAACATAAAGGTTCTTTCCTTTATAAAATTTGCTGTATTTTACCCACCTTTTCATTCATCATTCAACCTTTTCCAATGAGTCTTCCCAGACTGGTAATATCTGACTAAAACTAGCCAGGTGTGTTAGTGTGCACCTGTAATCTCAGCAGTCAGGAGGCTGAGGGCTGCTGAGAGGTTGAGGCCAGCCGATATTACATAGTGAGTCCAAGGCCAACTGAACTATACAGCAAGACCTTGTCTCAAAAAAAAAGAGGAGGAGGAGGAGGAACAGGAAAAGGAAGAGGAAGAGGAGGAAGAAGGAAAAGAAGGAGAAGAAGAAATAAAGGACTAAAACTAAAATCTGCAAAGTTCCTAACAGGAACTTCTTCCAGACATAGAGCTATATTTACTTAAGTACTCACTACATCTAGGCCCAGTTCTAACTGTTTTGTACATATTAACCAACTGCATCCTTACCTTTGTGGTTACTTTTCAGACAAAGAAGTTGAAATGAGACTTAGACTCCAGCTAAAGAATAGGTAGGATTTGAATTTGGGCATTCAAATCTCCATACCTCAGGGTTACCTAGCAGTGTCTCAAGAAGTCCCCGTTTTCACTTCTACTAACACCCAGAGTTGGTACCATATACTACAAAAGACATAAAAGAATACAATCTATGAATATTTTCATAAATTTTTTGTTTTTTTTTTCAGCACCAGGGATCGAACTCACAGCCTCACGACTGCCAGACAGGTGCTTAAGCCACTGAGTCAAACTCCTAGCCCTAGTTTTTTTGAGGCAGGGTCGTACTACATAGCTGAGGCCGGCCTTGCACTGGCGTTGTAGCCCAAGTCGGCCTCAAACTCACAACACCACCTACCTGAGCCTCCCAAGTGCTGGGATTAAAGGCGTGCGCCAATACGCCAGGGTAATTTTTCATAAATTAATGAACTAATAAAAATTTTTTTCTTTAGGAAGATGACAACAGGACAGTAATTTTGTAGCGTATATTAGATATAGTAGCAACAAGTAGGGATCCTTGGGATACTAACTCTCAAGGAAAGACGAGACAAGGAACCATGCTTAAAGCTATTTGGGCAATCAGGCAACATTTTTACAATACATAGTTGTGTTCTCTATGCAATTATTTTACATCATTGCTTCCATATAATTTCACTTGTTTTCAACTTTCCTTGACCACTAAGTTCCTAGCAAGTAAAAGAGATGACTAACTGCTTTCCTTTATGATCTATTAAGGTCTGGTGTTTGCTAAGCAACCAATACTCTGAAAATTGGATGGCAAATGCGCAAAGAAAAGCACTCCACAGTTATCATTAGCACTGTGACACAGCAACTCAGAAGTATTTCTAAAAATCTAAAATAACATGCAAAAGAATGGATGCATTTAAAGAACTTAAGGCATGAACAAGACAAAGACTGAGAAGATGCATCTATGTTCAAGAAATACTAACCTAATGTAGAAGAGCCCACATGCACTGACATCTGGATTGTCAATATTGATCCCTCCATCATCCCCAATCAGGAAGACATCCCTGAAAGGGAATCAGCACCCACCAGCCTGTCACCAACAAGGCCACCTAGTAGCAGCCTCTACCTTTTGCTACAGAAACACAGCCACAATGATTGATGAAGGTGCCTCTGTCCTTGGCAAAGGTGGCAATAAATTAAGGCTAATACTGAACATATCTAGGGCTAGCCAATTCTTATCTTACTACGTGGACTCCTAAACTGCACTAGTTTTTTTTTAATTTGTAATATAAACTTGCACCACATGCTTAAGACTTAACCTTTCACCTTGTCATTACGGACCATGTCATGGAAGAGTTACACTTTTAAAAGAATGTTTATGCATAAAAAAGGACTGCACACCTGGATAGCCTCCTGAGACCCAACATCTCACTGTCATGAGTGTTCCTGGGAAAGCAGAAACAAACATTAAATATGAAGAGAAATAAAACAACCAACACTGGAGGATCATGCATAAACCAAATATGGTTGAGGAAATGAGGATTATTAAAGCCCAAAGGATAAAAGATCATAATACTTGGAAATTTTCAATATGGAAGACAGAAAGTAGATTTTTGGGTAGAGTGATGGGGAAAAGAACCTACTCCTAGCATAAAGAGACAATATAATCAATTTTTCTCACACCCTTTGGTATTAAAAAATAAGGCAAAGATAGACTCACACACAATAGAAGCCAAGAAGTACTTGGGAAAATCTGGCCCTGACTTCCCTGGCCAAGCTTAACTTTATCTCCTGGCCTGCTGTTCACTTGACTTCTGGAGAAGTCTATGTCATATTACCAAACGCTCTCAACATAACTAGTTCTGAAAGGTTCGTCATCATACTATTTTTTTTTTGTCTGTTTGTTACAGACCAAAGTAGGGGACTTAATTTTTTCACTCTTTTAATGTTCATTTATGTTTGCAACTCAAACCTGTTTTTCTTTTAATGTTTCGGCAGATGACTTATAGTTGATCTCTTACTTGTGTTTTTCAGTTCATTATACAGAGCACTTTATAAAAAGGCAACCCCTGTTCATACAGTGACTTTGTCTGAAATAGGATTTTATCATTTTAAGAACAGAAAGCTCAGGTTTTTTGGTTTGTTTTTAAGGAGGTTTTAGGACAATTAAATTTCATCTAATCTACTTGTGTATCCCAAACTATAAGCCTCAGAGATATGTATTTTTTAAGGATCTGCCCTGGTCTAATGTTTTCTTGAACTGTTTTTGTTTCGTTTTGTTTTTGTTTTTGAGACAGGGTCTTGCTATGAAGTGCAGGCTGGCCTCAAACTCATGGCGATCCTCCTGCCTCAGCCTCTTGAGTGCTGGGATTACAGGTGTGCACCACCATGCCTGGCATCCTTGAATTGTTTTAAAGTATGACCTTTTTTTTTTTTTTTTTGGTACCAGGGATTTAACTCATGACCTCATGCCTGCCAGGCAGGCGCTTGTGCCACTGAGCTAAACCCTCAGCCCTCTTGAATTGTTCTAAAACACAACTAATATATGATCTCTCTTCATCCAGTGCTGGCACAAAATGTACCATCACTTTTGCCTCCATTACCTTCTTTTGCCTGAGAAGTTTTTATCTTTGACTGGTGACTGATCTGGCAAACACAGGTGATGCTGAAGCAGAGTTACATAATTATACTCAAAGATGCTCTTGATTTGTTGTCTCTGATCTGGTTTCACATTTGTCCTCTGTTGCCCCTGGAATTAAGAACTTGGAAGGATGAAATTCACAGGCCCATAATGGAGGTTTATATCTCAGGGCACACCAGTCAATTTAGTTACCATGGTACAGCACTACATAGTTATTTTCGAAACTAAAAAAAATTGTTTTCTCTATATGATCTTTAAAAGAGGGAAAGACAGATTAGCTTCTCTTTTCTAAACTTTTAAAAAATCTGATCTTATTAGATCTTTTAATGTATGTACAGAACTGTGTCAATAGCTACTAATGATTTCTTGAATTCTGAATTTGTCAAATCTTGCTATTAGGCCTTACCTCATTCTTTGTTTTTTAAAGTATCCTTCACTGACTGAACACTACTGCAAAGACTGTAAGACATTTAAACTGAGGGAGAATACAGTGTTTCACAATAATCAACCTAGAGAAACTCCATGTGGGAGGAGTAGATAAAAGGAGATGGTCTTGCATGATTCCTTTTAGGAGCCCAGCTTTAGAATCTCAGAGTAATGACCCCCTTTCACAAAACCCATAGGAGGAAAAAAGGATCAGGGAAGTTGACAGAAAGGTGATTAAAAACAAAACACAAAACACCCAAACAGCTAGTTTAATACTTTATGAACTATGTTATGATTTGATCATTTACAACCTGACATTCTTAAAATCACAAAGATCAAAGAAAATAAAGAGTAAGAGCAATGACTGACTTTACCACAATGGTAGTACCAAATCGCTCCTTACCTTTCCTAACTCATAGTTCACCTCTACAATTCACTATGCAGAAACTATTGTATCTAAATTAGATTTAAGTGGCACTCTTAAAATGCCATCTTAAAAAAATAATCTGAACAGTAAAGAGAATAACATGTTTTGCCAAACTACATATCACACGTAAGTTGTCATTTTTCTCTGTGTCATCTAAAAGCAAACATGGTAATTGCAAACAAAAAGAACAAGAAAAGAAGGTAATAACTCAATTTTAAAATAAATTCTACAAGTTGAAGTCATTAAATATTTAAAGCTTGTAACAGAATTCATACTTCCCAATTAAAATTTTTTCTCTGCATTTATCTAAATTAAATAGGAACTGAGATGGTTCTGACTATGAGACGAACATATACCTTTTTCTTTTGGCACTACCAGTATCAGAGGTGGCTGAAGAGATCATGCTGTCTCCATCTTCAATGTCATCTCGCCTGGCAAGCTCTTTCTTCTTTGCCTAAAACACAGCAGATCTTGGGAGTCAGGCTCACTTTTCTGAGCACTCCTATAAATATACGAATGTTAAAGAGCTAGAGAACACACAAAATTAAAGTCATTAAACATTTTTAATAATTCAGTGCAATAAAAAAGCCAGTACACAGAAAAGTAGTTTAAAAAATGGATGGAGAGGAGAACGAGAAGGGCCCCGCGAGGGGCCCCCGCCCGGCCTGAGCGGCGCGGGCACCGATCAGGACTCAATATGGACTGCCTTCCGGTGTCCTGAACCCAGGACCTTGGAGGAGAACGAGAAGGGCCCCACGAGGGGCCCCCGCCCGGCCCGAGTGGCACCGGCGCGCGGGCTTGGAATCAGGGACTTGGAATCCCCCCCACCCCCTCACCCCCCTGTGAGCAACCTGCTGTTTCGGAGGTCTGGCTGGATTGATAGTAACCAAGGAACATCAACCAACTTTTGTTTTGTAGATTTGGCCAGGCCTCTGGTCAGCAACCCAAGCATCTCTTTACAGTGGGCAATGTAGCAAGTATGGGGGATTCTCTTCTGCCTTGTCTTTTATTATTAATAAAATAAAAAAAAATGGATCTAGAGAGCTGAAGAATCGATGTTAGACAAAGCATTTAAGACTATGAAGGGTGTCAACTGAGGTAAGTTGTAAGTTGTAAAGGCATCCTGCTCTGGTGGCTATATTTAAGCTACGCCAACTAAAAGAGGTTCCTTTGGTACTCCTGACTTCTAAGGTGCAATGTGGCTACTACTATAGTTTAATGTGAGTGGTGAAGGAAGATCTAAGTTCCAACATATGCATTTTTAAAGACATTCCACCAAAGAGAGCTAAAGGTCCGACCACAGCAGGTTTTGGGAATATGTATACAGAGTACTGTAAAGGAAACATTTACAATTCATAGCATTAAAAGATTACAGTGTTAGTCATAGAAAATTAAGGTTCTATGGGTTATCTAAAATTGCCTTTGTTGCTTCCTTGCTCAAAGACTGTCCTTCTAGAAGGATTCTACCAAAAACTGTGAGTCTGATACAGGAGGCTCATGGTTTTGGGCCCAATCCAGGCAACTTAGTGAGATCCTATCTCAAAACAAAAATTAAAAACAGGCTGAGGATGTACACTGTATTGCCACAAAACATACAAACAAACAATGTCCAGAAAACATAAAAACAAACCAAAGACCAAAACTGTGAGACAGACCAACTTGCATTTCACATCTATCTTTTGGTCTTACAAGTAGATGACAAGAAACCTCAGATGCTCTTCCAGGACTACCTTTGGACACTGTAATGATTAATTGACTTGTGGAGGCCTTCTTCTAGACCAGCCCTGCCTTAACTGAGACAAAGTCTAGAATCAGAGGAACAAAATCTAAATGAGGTAATATTATTTGGGATTAAAGGACAATTTCCCAAGAATCCTAAAGCTACACCCAAGGGACAAAACTCTGCTTCCTTCATTCACAAAGCGTATCTTTTTTAATCTATGATTTCTACATGGCCCTGGCAACTCTGAAAAAAGTGTTTAGTAGTAATTGTTTTTGAAATCAATGACCTGATACTGCTGGGGAGAAAATAACATTATTTTAAAAGAACACGTGAAACATGAAATTATTTCAATGATACATACAACAAATTTAGCAAAATCATACCTAAAAAATCATACCTGCATGACTTGCTGCAACTTAAGAACTCGCTTATAGATGGCTGAATTGGGAACATTATAGCGTTTGGCATTTTCAAACATTAAATTCAGATCACATTCCAAATGATCTAAGGTTTCATATTCTTGGTTCTTTAGCTTTGTTCTGTGAAAGACAAAAAAGGCCAGAACTTTCTATCATGAAAATTATTAAATATTATTCCTAAAAGTCTTGGCAAGCATTATGTGGCAACTTTATTAGTGATAATTATTAGGGGATTTAAGAAAAAAAAGAGTAAAAACAAAAAGTAGTGGCAATTCCATGAAGAAGGATCTGGAATAGTGTATTTATCTCCTACATATGAAGAGTGAAGAGATCTTATGATAGTAAATAAGATGTAGATTTGCAAGAGTTCATTCACTACAATTCTCTCCAATATAATCACTTTATACGATGGCTTAAAGCTGAGGCTTTTGCTTATTTTATCTAAAAGTTCTAAGAATTCTGATATCTTAGACACTATTTCTCTTAGGAGCATAACACTGAGTTTCAGCAGACCCATCACTTGCTTTTCTACTGTAATTTGTACTTCAGTGTAATAGTAGCTGGCTGTGAGTCTCAGTACCTTTCCTTGAGGGATAAAGGAAGCAACCTTTGCGTTTACCTATTTGGTATGACAAAGGGTAAGGTGTGTGCATCTATGCAAAAGTGGCCAAATGGGATTTTTACCCATTTTATGCTCTGTCTGGTTTTGCATATGTTTACCTGAACATTACAGAGGGTCCAATACACCCACACAACACCAGGATTGGTTAAAACTTTTTTCTTTTGATTTTTCTGGTAGAAGTAGCCCAATTCAGCACAATGGCAAATGAAAAACCAGATGTGCAAGTTTTGGAGGAGGTCAAAAGTGAATCATCAGATTACTCATACATGGATAGTGAAGATGATCCATTACGGTAAAATACACGCTTTCATAACAGAAGAGTGGTATGGGCATGTGATGATGATGATGATGATAATGACTTTGACACTACCCATGTGAGCCAAAGTTCTGTGACATTAAAATGGAGCAAGAATTGACTGATGGACCCAGGGAATGCAGACCTCCTTAATTCAGATGACGAAGAAAACAGCAATGTGAGTACATATTTGACTAGCTGAAATGTTGTCAAATGGCCATGCAACCAAATGGAATGATTCAATGTTAGAACTAGGTCTAAGAATTTAGTGAGGGTTTTGGCAGGGGTAAAATTTAATGGACAGAATACCAGCACTACCACTCAATGTTGGAAATTCTTTTTTTTTTTTTTTTTTGCGGTACAGGGGATTGAACTCACAGCCTCACGCCTGCCAGACAGGCACTTAAGCCACTGAGTCAAACTCCCAGCCCTGTTTTTTGAGGCAGGGTTACACTATGTAGCTTAGACCAGCCTTGCGCTCACGTTGTAGCCCAAGCTGGCCTCAAACTCACAACATCCCTCCCACCTCAGCCTCCTGAGTGCTGGGATTAAAGGCGTGCGCCACCACGCCCAGCTAATGTTGGAAATTCTAACAGACGAAATGCTACAAGATGCTGTGAAATACACAAAGGCTGAAACGCAAGTAAAACGTTCTGTATGCACCAACAGCCATATTAAAAATGTATTTATTATGATACCTGACTAGCTAAACTGAAAGCATTCATAGGTCTGCTGTACTTAAGCAGGGATTTCTCTTAGTGATCGCAGGAATGTAAAAGACTTATGCAAAATCAATGGGTCAAAATATAGCATAAAAATTTATGACCTTATAGATGAGAAGACACATTATGCTTTCAATTTAGATATTTATCCTGTAACTCAGCCATCAGGTTCTTATTTATATAGTAATAAACCAAATGATGTAGTTAACAGACTTGTTGCTCCAATCTCCCAAATTAATCAGAATGTGATATTAGACAACTGATTTACCAGTTTCCAACTGATGTTGCATTTGCTAACAGAGCACAAGGTGACTAGTGCAGGAACTGTATGCAAGAACAAAGCACACATTCCAAATGAAATGCTGCAATTTCAAAACAGAGAATTGTATAGTACAATCTTTGGGTTTCAGAAAGATACAACACTGGCCTCATATATGGCAAAGAAAAACACACTGTTACTGTTGATGTTCCTATTCTTATTTCTCTTCAAATTGTATAAATCTTTTACCTTTTACACTGTAGTTCACATAATTTTTTATTTCTAACATTATCTTTTAGGTTTCTGAGAGCAAATAAACAATTGATGTGAAACTGTTGATGTCTATTTTAAACACTCAGCACATATTTGATATTTTATTGATACCTTATTTCCCTGGTAAGTGCATGTTGTACAAAATAGTAGAAGCTCCTAACAAAACAGGAAGAGAAAAGAGGTGACAAGACTGCCTCATAAGCTAAGCACATGTACTGTCAGTGTAAGTGAGATTTGTGCATGTAACATGTAGTTGTCATGTGTAAAGACTGCCTTGGGTGTGACAGTTGAAGCAAAGCTTACTTCTGTAGTAGAGTTCAGTGGTATTTTCTTTGTTGTTCATACGGGAATTTATTTCTGATGTTAGTTTTTAGGTTTTGTAAACAAGTACACAGCTGATGTGAAAATGCTGATGTCTGTTCTAAATGCATAATACATATTAAGAATTCAATACTTTATTTTATTGAGATTTTATGTTTCTGTTAATTATACACTGTATAATACAATAAGAACCTCCTGACAAACAGCAAGACCAGTGAGATGTCAAGTATGTCCTACAAAAAGGGCAGGAAAGCAAAACTCATATGCTGGCAGTGTAAGTGATATGTGTGTTTGGAATGTGCTGTTGTCATGTGTGCAGACTGCCTTAGGTGTGAAAACTGAAGATTTTTTTTTTTGTAAAGTGGTATTGGTATTTTCATTGTAGTTCATATTTACAAATAAAAATTTATTTGTGTTGTTCTTTTCTAGACTTTGTACAAAAACAAGATGATGTTGAAATTTTTAATGCTTTTTATAAACAATATTAAAAACTTGATACTTTATTTTTGTGATTTTTTCAGTTAAGTACTCATTGTTTAATACATATAACTCATCAAGTTAAAATTAACAATTCAATAGAAATATTATAAAGAATAAGATCCATGTTTCTGTGCCTTTATGACAAAATTAGTGTTATGTTCCTAGTTAAAACAAACTCTGAAAGATTTATGTACTTTACAAAAAATGAAGAGTCATAGCTTGCTTTAACTCTATGAATCTGCACAGGATAAACATTTAAATCTTTTGACTGAAGGATCTATATATTAATCATCAAAATCACAAAAACAATATTAAAAGTGACTGAAAATATGTAAAAGCTTCAATGAGTAAATGTAGAGAGTTAAAACTTTCTCTTAGAATGGCACTGTCCATTTGGTATATATTATTGTACATAAAGTTTACCAAAAATCATATTCAGAATCTGTGTAGTACTTAAGAAGGTAAAAATATTACAGAATATCTTTGCAAGGAAGCAAAAACTAAGCACAAATTCAGTTCTCAGTACCAGCTAATATAGCTAGCATCCGAGTTTAAATTATACCCTGAGACTTATTCCTGCCAACTCAAAGGGTATAGTGCTAGGTATTCTCAAAACTCACAAAAAACAGAGAACTCAAATTTGTAAAATACAACCTATGCTAGATACACAAATATTTTTCAAACTAATGACAATCAGGGTAGAAGGGGAAGGAATAGGAAAAACAGAAAATAAAACATGGCAACCCAACAGTGGAAAAGTGATTTGAAGAAACATACTCTCTCATGCCCTCTCTCTTTTATCGTGATGATTAAGCTGAAATTTGAGATTCATGCTAAGCAAGCGCTCTACCACTAAGCTACCTGCCTAGCTTCAATTTTCCATTCTTTGTTGGCTTTGGGGACACTCAATTATGCCAACAAATCTTCCTATGGTTAAACTGCATGCAGTGTGACTGAAAAGTATTGTGAATATTTATTTATTTATTTAGGTACCAGGAATCAAACTCACAACCTCGCATCTGCCAGGCAGGTGCTTACACCACTGAGCTAAATCCCCAGCCCTATTTTTTGAGACAGGGTCTCATTACACAGTTCAGGTTGGCCTCGAACTCACAACGATCCTCCTGCCTCAGCCTCCTGAGTGCTGGGATTAAAGGTGTGCGCCACGACACCTGGCTAATACTGTGAATATTTAACCTTAAATATTTTATTATAATAAAAGACACTGCTATTAATTCCCCAGTGGTACCTTGGTTCACAAATTTGATTCTTCACAGGCTTCTGGTTACAAACTGAGTTGAATGAGAACTAAACCAAATACAACAGTTAGGTTCAATGTTGACCTTATGGGGGATATTTGATTCAGTTCTTGTCTATTTGATTTGCGATCAGAATCATGGAGAGAATTGAGTTCGTAAACTGAGGTACCACTTGACTCCCCTGTGCTTTGAACGCACCTATCTCATGATTCTTGTCACTTGCTGAAGCAGTTCTGGAAGTCTTTTCATATCTTTAGTTGCACTGTTAAGGTTGTATCAGTGTCTTATCAATTCACAATGTTTATCTTTCATGGTCATTCTGACCTTTGGTAAGAGTCAGAGGTCACACAATGCCAGATCCAGTGAAGACTGATAAAGCTATATTGCAATGTTTGACAGAAACTGCTGTAAATGAAAACTTTTAACTGCTTCAGAAAGAAGCAAGGATGATGGGATAAATGTATCTGAAGCAAGGGAGTATCTTTTAAAGGGGATTAATGGCAATGTGTCCCTTAGTGCAACAAATCTGAAAGAAGTTTTAAAACATTCACCATATAGTCTGAGCACACTTCATACATCACACAGTAGCAACTAATCACATATGGCTGCTGAAATTAAAATTAAACACATTTATAATCAAGTCTCTTAGTTGGGAGTGGTGGGGCATGCCTGTAATCTCAGGACTCAGGGAGGCTGATGCAGGAGGATAGTCACAAGTTCAAGGCCAGCCTGGGGTACATAGTGAGTCCAAGGCTACCCTGAATTACACAGAAAGACCTTGTTTCATAAAAACAAAATAATCAAGTCCCTTAGTTGTGCAAGTCACAGTTCAAGTTCTAAGCAGCCAGTATGATCAGCGATTACCATCACACTGGACAATATAGGTAATACAAGATTTCTTGTTTCTGGCAGAAAGTTCTAGTGGATAGCACTACCCTAGACCACTGTTGCTCTACAGAATACAATGGGAGCCCAGGAACAGCACGGTTCCTATCAGGCATCATGGGCTCTGTGTCCTCAGAAGGGATCAATAGCCTAAATGTTGACCTTTCAAAACTTCAGTGTGGCCAGGTGTGGTGGTACACACCTGTATTCCCAGCACTATGGAGGATGAGTTGCCAGGTCGTATACTGTATTTCCCCAAAAGTAAGACCTACCCAGAAAATAAGCCCTACACAATTTTTTTTCAGGATGCTCCTAAGATAAGCCCTACCTGAAAATAAGCCCCCATTAAGATCTTCAGCCAGAAAGACGCATTTAGTATGTCTGCTGCAACACATGATGGACATACTAAATCACAAAATAACAGCTACTAATAATCTTACTGGCATTAAATACTTAAATGGTATAAATTATAATTATTTATAAATACCCAAGCAGTTGCCTCTGGACAAGAGATAAAAGTCTATGTAAAGAGATGAACTTGGGAGTTACTCCCAAATGACCAATCGGAGTACAGATACAATGTATGAACAAAAAGAGTACTGAATAACAAACAGACATGGTTGTATCTAAACACGAATCTGTATAACGCAGTATGTCCTGTGTTGTACAAGATGTACCTAATGCACTTGTGTAAAATAAAGGTAAATTTTCTGAATTTTGATGCTGCAATTTTTCTTCACCTTTATGTGGACATTTTTTTTCACCCTTAATCATCCCCCCCCGCTTTTTTTTTTTTTTGGTACCGGCAATTGAATTTAGGACCTTGCACTTGCCAGCAGGTGCTTGTGCTGTTGAGCTATATCCCTGGCCCAATCATCCTCATTTTTGTTGCCATGCTTGTCTCCGAAGACTTCAGTTAGTATTTGATTTAATGAAAACTTTGTGAAGCCTTGCCTGCAACAAGTCATGATTTGGGTGAAGAATTCACAGGATAAAATCACTGACAGCTGTGTTACCAATGTACTATGAACAGGCTACATGGACAAGAAGTGCTCATTTAGGAGTGCTCTATTGCTGGACGTGAATGACTGGGGTCAATGGTTCTACAGGAAATGGAGCTGCAAGAAATTTACACAGGAATTTGGGGTTTGGAAAGTTTTGATGATGTTCAGCAAGATGACATGACTGCATATTAACAAATGTAGATTTTTGTATATGAATAAATGTGGATTGTTATACATGAAAAAATAAGATGTTCCCTGAAAATAAGCACTATTGAGTCTTTTGGAGCAAAAACTAATACATACTAAGATCCAGTCTTACTTTTGGGGAAATGCAGTTAGTACAATAAAACTAAATTTTCTGAGAAATTGTCATACTTACCAGTGTACCACCTTCAAAACAGTGTACAAGGGTCTCACTTCCTCTGTATACTCACCAACACATATTCATTAGTCTCTTTTCTTTTTTTGACAGCAAATAATGTAATAGTGTGAAGTGAAATCATTGTAGTTTTAGTTTTCACTTCTCTAATGATTAGTGATGTTGGGCATTTTTTTCATGTGCTTATGTAAGCCATTTGTGTATTTTTAAGAGAAGTATCCATTTATATCCTCTGCCCATATTTGAATTGGGTTCTTTTTGTTATTGAGATTTCCTACTATTAATGATACTAGTTGGGGCTTAAGTATTTTGCCTGGTTGATTTCTCAATGATTACATTAACATTTTCTAACTTGAGTGCATGAATTCAAGATCAGCCCAGCCAACACAGTCAAGATCCTATAACAAAACAAAAAACGAAACAAAACAACACAACTTTTCTAAAGAGAAATGGGAAACCAAAAGCAGCCGTATTTCATGTTTAGTTTTAGCCAGTAAATTCTCCACAAACTGACTATAGTTATTCTGGAGGCTCAAATATATAGAATTTAAATATAGATAAATCTTCATCACTGAAATATCAATGAAAAGTATAAACATAAAGAGCTTTGAACTTTGTTGAATTATAAGAAAAAAGAATACTTAAATTTTGAGATAAAGGCATTTTTACCTTTAATATCCTTATCCACTGCAAGATGGAATATATACGTGCAGGTTCGATCATAAGAAAACAGATACTGACATTGCATAATGCAGAAGTGATCTTACCTGATCTGCTGTAGTGATATGGGCATTTTAATTTGTTGGTAATAGTCAGGGTATTTTTTCTTTGAAGGCAAATGGAAAAAAGGTTCTGCTATTAGCTGCCCTTGGTTATTCCGACAGCTCCTAACTGTGTCATAAAGCTGATAAAAAGGATTTGAAACATCCATAAAGGAAGTGATACTCTCTGCTTCTGACTCTCCTTCTTCATAACGCGCAGCTGGAAAATCAAAAAAAGGGTATTCAGAAGTGGGAAAAAAAAGGGTGAAAGAACCACACTTCAAAGCTCTTTTGACAAACTTGCAGATTAGCCTATATACATTTGAGAACAATTATTTTAAAAGAATAGTTTTTAATCTTCATTAAAAGTTATGTTAAGGATAAAAATATTACTCAGAAATAGTACAAGTAGTGAAAGTTACAATGGTTTTTTTAAAAATTACAAAAAAACCCTCTCCAGTACTGGGGATTGAATCCAGGGCCTTCATATGGAGGTACATTCCTAGCCCTTTTATTTTACTTTGAGAGAAAATCTTGCTAAGTCACTAAATTGCCTGGGGTAGGCTTGCACTTCCAATCCTCCTGCCTCAGCCTCCCAGAATATTAAGATTACAGATAAGTACCATCAACCCTGCAAAATAGTTCTTTTTAAATGTGCTTTCCTTGCTGTGCTTGGCCAAAAGAAGCAAGAAGCCACTCAAAGATTTTAGAGCTAAAGTAACAACATAAAGTTTAGTGCCTTAGTTTGGATGGAATATTTCCTTATGGCCCACATGTAAAAGGCATGTGTTATGGTTTGTGTCTGTATGTCCCCTCAAAGCCTCATGTGGTCATAGTGGGGGTGCTTTTTGGAAGAAGCTGAATCTAGTTTGTGACTGATTCATGGCCCAATGCTGGGATAAAGGTTGTGAGTGCTACATCTGACCTAAGCGGGGAAGCCTGCATACAATATAAGGGACAGAAAGAGGTTTGTCTCTCTCTCTGGTTGTTTTTGTGGTCTTCTGCTGCCATCAACTATTGCCTGTCTGCCATGTGCCACCCTGCCTTGGAGCCAGCTGATTAGGGACAGAAACCTGGATAAGCTGTGAGCTAAAGAAACCTTTCCCGCTTTAGCCTTGGGTGTCAGATATTTTGTCTCAGTAACTAAGACAGCTTGGTTCCCAAACAGCTAGCAGTGGAAGGTAAGTGGGGTGTAGTGGAGGCTTTCTAGTCATTGAGACATGCCCTTGAAGGGGTCAACAGGATTGTGTCTCTCTCTCTGCCTTTTCTCTGCCATGAGATGAATCATTTTACTGTACCATATGATTCTGCTGTGACATACTGCCTTGCCACAAGTCTAACAGCAATGGAGCCACCTAACTGTAGACCAGAACTTTAGAAACTGTGAGCCAAAATAAGGTATTTCCTTAAGTATCTCAGGTATTTGTGCCCAAATGTCCATTAACTGATAAATGGATAAAGATGTGGGTTTTTTCCTTCTTTTTAAAAAAAAAATTTTTTTTTTAAATTTTAAAGAGGATAAAACAGAATAAAACCAATCAAAACAAACCAGTATAAGATACAGGACTTCAAAACATTATGAATTCAACAATAGTTACCATAATGTCTTCTGATGTCTTCAAAATAGCTGCAGAAAACTTCAGACATAGTAAAAATCAAACAGAACCGAATAGAAACAATAAAAACAAAACAATAAATGCAATAAAGGATTTCAAAACCAGCCAATAGTAAATCCAAAATTGCTACCATAATAAATGTTGCTATCCTTGAAATAGCTTCTCCTGTCATTGGATTTAACATAATCAAACAAAAGAGAATAAAATCCAACCCAACAAAACAATGGAAATGATATAGGTCCTTAAAACAAGACCATAGGGAAACATCAATGGCTACAACCCTCAGAAAGACATCCCCCCCAGATGCCACACTGCATAATGATATCCTCTAAAGCTGTGATCAGACTACTGGCCCTAGACCTGCAATGTTAGTGAAACACTAAAGCATCACAGGCATCCAGTTGCATTTCACCTCAATAGCTACCATCACAGCCTGTGTTTCTGCAGATAGGCCGGCTGCTTGTGTGTGTGGGTGGTGTTTGTATTTCTTGTCTGCCAGCTTGTGTGCTAGAAGGGACTGAGGTCTGGCTGGTCCCAGTCTGGTCGTGGCCCATGCATGACACTGGTTCCCAGACTGTACTTGTTTGCTGGTGTGGCCATTATTCTCTCTTCCCCAGTCTGCAAATGGCACTGACTCACGGGGAGAGGTTTGGGTCTAGCTGTTCCCAGTCTGGTGGTGGCCCACGCATGGTGCTGGTTCCCAGACTGGACTTATTTGCTGGTGAGGCCATTGTTCTCTCTCCCCCCAGTCTACAAATGGTCTTTTTTTTTTTTTTTTTGTATACAATGGAGTACTACTGTACTGCCATAAAGGATAAGTTTAAGACATTTCTGGCTAAATGGATATACCATGAGATCATATTCCTACATGAAATAAATCAAACACACATGTTTAAACACCACTTTGTTTCTCTGATGTGAGAAGCCAGAAGTGTGAATAAAGACCAAAATGTATAACAGATTCTGGGAAATGGGAAGAAAATGCTGAAATGAGAAAGGGAACAAGGGTGGGGGGAAATGGAATGGAAAGAAAGCACAAGAGAAAAAAAGAACAGAAGGAAAAAAATGGAAACAAAGCTTTTGTAAATAAGCAGGGGAAGAAAGGTTGAAGAGAGGGGAGGGGAATGGAAAAAAAAAAAGACACCTCATACAAGCACAAATTCCCTATGAGGAATATTATTATTATGTATATCTAAAATATACCAATAGGCCGGGCGTGGTGGCGCACGCCTTTAATCCCAGCACTCGGGAGGCTGAGGTAGGTGGAGTACTGTGAGTTCAAAGTCGGCTTGGGCTACAACAGGAGCACAAGACTGGCCTGAGCTACATAGTGCGACCCTGCCTCAAAAACTAGGGCTGGGAATTTGGCTCAGTGGCTTAAGCGCCTGTCTGGCAGGTGCGAGGTTGTGAGTTCAATCCCCAGTGCCAAAAAAAAAAAAAAAAAAAAATATATATATATATATATATATACACCAATAATTTTTTTTTTAAGGCAGAGTCTCACTATGTGGAGGCTGGCCTCGAACTCACAGAGATCCTCCTGCCTCAGCCTCTCAAGTGCTGGGTAGGCATGTGCCACCATGCCTGGCACACCAGTAAAATTGAAAAACAAACAAAAGATGTGCTATGTACATGCCTAAGCCCCAGGATAAATGTAATGAATATGTACTGTACAGATGTACTAATAAAAATAATATAAAAAATTGACTAACACATTTAGGATAGCATAAATTTAGATTAGGCTGATACTGTCAAACACAATTTAGTCTTAAATCTCTGTGACTTTGCTTCATTGCTCTACCACATCCCTGAGGTATATTCCATTATACAGGCAATTTTTAGGTATAAGCTGAACTGTTAAACACCAAAACATACAAACGTATAATTATTTTTATACAAATAGAAAACAGATTTTTCTCATTTCCCTGAATTCATTAATAGTAAGACAATTTAAATTTTCCTGGATAGATCAGGTAAGAACAAAATCACTTAGTAAGTACTTAGTTACAAACTTGATAAGCACCATTGTTAGGTAATCTTAAACTATCACACAAGACAGCTATTACTTCTTTTTTAAGTAAGAAAACTGGCCAGGCATGGTGGTGTATGCCTGTAATCTCAGCACTTGGGAGGCTGATGCAGGAGGACCGTAGCAAGTTCGAGACCAGTCCGGGCTACAAAGTGAGTTCAAGAACCACATAGTGAGACCCTATCTCACAAAGACAAAAAAAAAAAAAAAAAAAGGAAAAAAACTGCGCATTAGAAGGTAATGATACCCAGCACTCAGTAGGCTGAGGTAGGCGGAGCGTTGTGAGTTTGAGGCCGGCTTGGGCTATAATGCGAGCGCAAGGTCAACCTGAGTTACATAGTGCAACCCTCCCTCAAAAAACCAGGGCTGGGAGTTTGGCTCAGTGGCCTAAGCACCTATCTGGCAGGTGCGAGGTTGTGAGTTCGATCCCCGGTGCCGCAAAAAAAAAAAAAAAGAAGGTAATGATATACATAAGGTCTGTCACCCTATAAAGCAGTCAGTACAGATTTGAACCTAGAGTAATGGAGTTAAGCAGACAAATATTTGAAAGTAGTCTTTTCTAACCCTACTACTGTTGATCTTTTCCAATAAAGAGCTTGCATTCAGTAGATTTATCCCTAGATTATTTTAGTTCTACTGTGAATACTATCTTTTTAAAAATTAGATTTTCTTTCTTGTGGTTTATTCCAGAAATGAAATATGTTTTTCTATAGTGCACATTATATTTAAAAATATTCCAATTTTTAATGATTTATCTGTAAATCTCTTGAGTAGAAAATAGAAATACAAAAAAAAAAAAAAAAAAAAAAAAAAAAAAAAAAAAAAAAAAAAAGAAAGAAAATAGAAATACAATCTATTGGGGATATAGCTCAGTGGCATAAGTGCCTGTCTGGCACATGCAAGGTCCTGAGTTTGATACCCGGTAAAAAAAAAAAAAAAAAAAAAAAAAAGGAAAAGAAATACAATCTATCGATTGAATTCGTTCCACATCTTTGTTCTTTCCTATCCTTATACTTTCTTTCACTGCTGCCATTGATGTGGGTGACTAGTACTTTGATTAATGTACAATATTTATCTTATTCCTGATAGCAAAGGAAAGGGTGTTAACATCTCTCCCTCGAAAATGGAAATGGATTCTACCAAGTTACAAATGATGTTTATTCCTAGTTTGCTAAATTTTTATCATAAATGACAATTGTAGTACTTACCAAATCCACCAAATCCACCAGCTGAGTCAACTGAATGGTTTTATTTCTTTAATCTTAATGTCATATATGATATTTTGGGGGTGGATGGGCAGGGTCTCACTATGCAGTTCAAGCTTGTCTTGAATTCACTATATAGCCGAGGCCAGCCTTAAATTTATGGTGATCCCCCTGCCTCAGCTTCCCAAGTACTAGGATTAAAACACGTGCCACATGTCCAGCCTATGATACTTCTATGATTTGTTTCTAGATGTTCCCCCAAAGCCTCATGTAGTAATGGGGGGCAGGCTTTAAAGAAGTGGCTGAATCTATGGTGTGGTGCTGGGAGTAAAAGTGTGTGATTAGTACATCAGTCCACTGATTGGTTTGGCATAGTTCTGGCTAGGATTAAGGGTATGAGTGCTACATCTGCCCTAGGGCAGGTAGTTTACACACACGATGTAAGGGAAACAAAGAGGCTTGTGCCTTTTTCCTTTGTTGCTTTTGCTATCTTCCACTGCCACCAACACTTGTCCCTCTGCGATGTGCCACCCTGCCTTGGAGCCAGTTGATTATGGACTGAAACCCCTACAAACTGTGAGCCAAATATAGGTTTTCTCCTTTAACTTTGGATGTCAGGTATTTTGTCTCAGCAACAAGAAAAGTAACTAAGACACTTTTTAAAAGAAAATCTTGTTTTATTTACTTATTGAGACAGGGTCTCATTATGTAGTTCAGGCTGGCTTTGAACTCACTATAAAGCCCAGGCTGGCCTCACACTTGCAGCAATCCCCCTGCCTCAGTCTCTCAAATGCTGGAATTACAGGCATGTGCCACCATGCCAAACAATAAAATATTTTCTAATATTGAACAAATCTAGTGTTCCTGAATGAAGTCAGCTGTGTCATTGTATCTTTTATTTTTATTTATTTATTTTTCGAGACAGGGTCTCATTAAGTAATTCAGGCTTGCCTTCAACTTACTATGAAGCCCAGGTTAGCCGTTAACTCACAGCAATCCTCCTGCCTTAGCCTCCTGAGCACTGGAATCACAGGCATCTACCACCATACCCAGCTTTCATTATATCCTTTAAAACACTGCTAGTAGCCAGGCATGGTGGTGCACATCTTTAATGCCAGCACTTGGGACACTGAGGCAGGAGGATCTTTGTGAGTTCGAGACCAGCCTGGGCTACAAAGTGAGTTCAAGGCCAACCCAACTGCATAGTGAGACCCTGTCCCAAAAACAGGGCCAGGGATTTAGCTCAGTGGCTGAAGTGCCTGCCTGGCAGGTGCAAGGTTGTGAGTTCGATCCCCAATACCAACAAACAAACAAAACAAAACCACTGCTAGATATTGTATGCTTATATTTTGTTTGGTTTTAATATTTAGGTATATTAGGTTCATACAGTAGATTAAGGAGCTCTTTTTCTATTTTACGTAGAAGTCTGTATAAAGTTTTGTGCCTCAGGAGGACTAAGAGTGTAGCTCATTAAGAGTACTTGCCTGTACTGCTGGGTATGACTCCAGCACCTCTACCAAAAAACCCAAAAAACAAAAAAGAAAAACCTCAGTTTTTTGGCTTCATTTTTTTTTTTTTTTTTTTTTGGTATTGGGGATCGAACTCATGGCCTCCTGCTTGCCAGGCAGGCACTGATGCTACTGAGCTAAATCCCCGGCCTGGCTTCAGAGTTTTATGTGCAGATTTTTAACTGATAACTCTTTATAGGTTCCATGACTAATCAGTGGTTTTAATCCTGAATCAGGTTTATATTTTTACATTTTCTAGAAATTTGTTCATCTAAAATTCTAAATTTCTTTGCATAAAGCTATCATATATTCTTTTTTTAAAACCTCATATTACTTCCTCTACCCCAATATTATTTACTTAGGTCTTTCTGTTCTGTTCCTGATAATCTTAGCACAAATTAACCTATTTTACTAATACTATAGTTTCAATAGACTAACATGTCTTCCAGCACTAGATAGATTTCCTTTTTAATGAATTAATTTCCCTTATTCACTTATCATCTTGTTTTTTTTTTCCATTCTCTTATTTGCTTATGCTAGCTGTCTTACTTCCTTCAGCTGTTTTTTTTTTCTAAGAAGAAACACTTAGATCTGGAAATTTCTTTTAGGAGTTATCCATTTATCTGTTCCCTACTAGTTATCAATGTTTTTTGGTTTTGTTTCGCTTTTGTTTTTTTAGATAGGGTCTTGCTATGTAGAACAGGCTGGCCTCTATCTCGCAGCAATCCTCCTGCCTCAGTCTCTCAAGGACTGGAAGTACAGGTGTGTGCCACCATACCCAACTCCCTACTAGTTTTGATATGTTTTATTTTGTTATTGTTCAGTTTTTTTTTGTGTGTGTTTTTTTTTTGGGGGGGGTACTGGGAATCAAACTCAAACCTTGCGCTTGCCAGGCAGGCACTTAAAGCCACTGAGCTACATCCCTGGCCCGCTATTGTTCAGTTTTAAGTACTTTAAACTTTTCTATGTAATTTTTCTTTAAACCTGTGTATTTATTAAAAAATTTCTACATGTTCAGGTTTTAAATTTTTATCTTTTCATTATTAGTTGACAGTCATGCAGACAAAAATATGAATTGTATAAAGATCATTCAAATTTATTCGAAATTTGTTTTATGGCTATGTAGGTGGTCAGTGTTTTGGAACGGCAATCTGGGAAGAATATGTGTTCTCTAATTGTAGAATACATATATCAATATATATATATATATATATATATATATATTATAATAAGTTAAATAATAGCCACCAAAGCATATTCATTCCACAGAACCAAAATGGCAAGAGATTCTACAGATGTAGTAATCCTGACATGGAGAAATTAACCTCCTAGATTAAGTCAGTGGGTACTTAAATGTAATCACAACGACTCTTTTATTATTCAAATCTAAAAAAGCCACCCAAAGCCTCATGTGTTTTGAAGACGACTACATTATAAGGGTGTGATAGTTGGTACACTGCTGCTAGGAGGTATAGTCTGGCAAGAAGTGTTTCTTCCCCTCCCTCCCCTGGCTGCCATGGCCTGAGCAACCTTCCTCTTCCCAGGCCCTTCTACTGTGTTGTTTCTGTGTTTAAGCCAGTCAAACATGGACTGAAACCTCTGAATTTTAAGTCAAAATAAACTTCTCCTTTAAGTTGTAGGTGTCAGGGAATTTTGTCCTAGCAATAAGGAAAGTGACTAAGACAGTCCAACAAAACAGGGAAGAAAGCCGGGCGTGGTGGCGCACGCCTTTAATCCCAGCACTCGGGAGGCTGAGGTAGGAGGAGTGTTGTGAGTTCGAGGCCGGCTTGGGCTACAAAGCGAGCATAAGGCCGGCCTGAGCTACATAGTGCGACCCTGCCTCAAAAAACCAGGGTCGGGAGTTTGGCTCAGTGCCTTAAGTGCCTGCCCTGGCAGGCTCGAGGTTGTGAGTTCAATCCCTAGTGCCGCAAAAAAAACAAAAAACAAAAAACAAAAAAAAAAAAACACAGGGAAGAAAATCACAGTGGCACATACCTGTAAACCCAGCACTCTGGGAGGCTGATGCAGGAGGATACCAAGACCATCCCAGGAACTCTGGAAGACCCTATCTTAAGAATAAAAAGGAGCTGGGGTCCAGGGATGGAGCTCAGTAGCACAAGCACCTGCCTGGCAAGCATGAGGTTGTGAGTTTGATCCCCGGTACAAAAAAAAAAAAAACTTAAAAAGGAGCTGGGTATGTAGCTCCATTAAGTTACCTGCAGCTGAATCGGGTTCAGTGTCCAGGGGAAGGTGGGTGGGAGGTCAAAGAAAAAAGGGACAGATTACAGAACGAAGAAGGGCCATGAGCCAAGGAGTACTAGTAGCCTCTACATGCTAAAAAAAGGCAAGGAACTAGATTCTCCCCTAGAATATCCAGATAGACTGGTCTGACACCTTGATTTTAGACTTCTTGGCTCCCAAACTACCAGAGAATAAATAAATTTGTGTTACTTTATATTAATAAGCTAGCTGTAACTTGTTTCAGAAGTAACAAGAAACAAATACACTTAAGAAGAAATGTTCAAGTTTTTTGCATCTTCACTTGACTTCTGTCTGCTTATCCAGCAACTGAGAGAAGGTGGCTCCCACGCTAAAGGAAATGTCTTCAATCTTTTCTGTAAAGTACCATCTTCTCGTTTTACATATTAGGAGCTCGTTTATAATTCCTCCCCCCAACTTATCACTTTGAGGTGCAGTGATTCCCATTTTATCTTTGAAATAATCTCCTTGAAAGTCCATCTTATTGGAAGACAATATAACTATTCTTCAGTTTTTTGCCTGCTATATCTTTCTGTATCCTTCTATACTCAATTTTTCTACATTTTTATATATACTCAGCTTTAAAAAAAAATAAAGCATAAACTTGGGTAAATTTGTCAACTAAAGATTGCAATCAAATGCAACAAAAAGCTTGTCCTTCAAAACCAACAAACTGAAGGCCACACTAATGTTACAGAAATTTCCTTTAGCCAGAAAAGATCCACCTAGAAGGTACTTAATTAGCTACCATCTAATGCCTACCAGCTAAAGCGGCATCCTCTTCACTCTCTGAGCCGTACTGAAGTGCCATGGTAATTGCTGATAAACGACCCCCTTGGACTGCTCTTTTATTTCTACAAAGAAAAACAAGCAATTAGAAAATAAAAAAGATGTTATAGCAATTTGATTACATTAACCAGTAATTGTTAATGAAGTACTACTATCAAAGAAAAGTAACATTTAGCCAGGCGTGGTGGTGCACGCCTTTAAGCCCAGCACTTGGGAGGCTGAGGTAGGAGGAGCATAGAGGCCGGCTTGGGCTACAACATGAGCAAGGATGGCCTGACCTACATAGTGCGACCCTGCCTCAAAAAAACTAGGGCTGGGAGTTTGGCTCAGTGCCTTCAGCACCTGCTTGGCAGGAGGCATGAGGTTGTAAGTTTGATCCCCAGTACCAACAAAAGCGGAAAAAAAAAAAAAAAAGAAAGAAAAGTAACTTTTAAGTTAGACATGGTGGTGCATGCCTGTTACCTCAGCACTCTAGGAGGCTGAGAGGAAGGAAGATCACAGGTTTGAAACCAGCCTGAGAGAGTGAGACCGCCATCAACAAAAAAAAAAAAAAAAAAAAAAAAGGCTGGGACCATATCAGTGGGTTTCACACCAAGCTATATTCCCAGTCCTTTTGTTTTTTACTTTGAGAAGTGATTTTGCTAAATTGCCCAAAGTTGGCTCAAACCTGATTCCCTTGCCTCAGCCTCCCACAGCGCTGGGATTATAGGAATGCACCAGTATGCCTGGCTTGTATTTCTCAATTATTCCTCATAATCAAGTCTTAGCTAGGCAAAACATTTTTTTTCTTTTCAGAAAACAGGGAAGAGTGGTAGAAAGCCAAGAGTAAGCCACTTGCTATTTGCTTTTTATTTAAATACAGCACTATTGCTTATTTTATGAAAAGCAAAAGGTTTGGTCACAGTTACTGGTTATTGTAGCATGTTCATTCCCTAAGTAATTCATAATTTAATACCCATACTGACAAAAATTTTATTATGAACACAAAATTTAGTCATTTAATACAAATAAGTATTAACCTCACATCTTATTTGAAATTAGTATTAAATACTACCTGATAATATATATATATATATATATATATTTTTTTTTTTTTTTTTTTGGTACTGGGGATCGAACTCTCAACCTTGTGCCTGCCAGGCAGGCACTCACGTCACTGAGCTAAATCCCCAGCCCACTACCTGATAATATTAAAACATTATATGAGAGGTGAGGTAAGACCTACCATAGTACTTCAACCTTTAAATAAATCACTTGATAACAAGTTCTCATAATAACCCAAAAGTATTATGTCAAGACAGCATCAGGCAAAAATTAGTATGCCTCCTGTCACAGCACGGGTTAACTCTCAAGACTGAATTCTCTCACCGGTAATACTTGCTAGTGGGATTTCTCTCTTCACCAAGGCTGCCTTTACTGTGTGTAGAACCCGTTAGTCGGGCTGTGGCCAAATTTGATGCAGTCCTATCCAGAGAAAAGATAAAAAAAAGTTTAGACACTAGATAGCAGAAATTAGAATTCTGAATATATTCTTTAAAAAAGAGAGACACTTGTTTTCTTTTTTTACTTTTGTTTTTTGAGACAGGGTCTTACTATATACTTCAGGCTGGCTTTGAACTCAGTATGTACCCCAGGCTGGTCTTGAACTTGTAGCACTCCTGCCTCAGCTTCCCAAGTGCTGGGATTACAAGTATGTGCCAGCATGCCCAAGTATTCTGTTCTTTTCTAAAGTATTTCTGACCGTTTTCTATGCAGCAGGCTCTGTTCTAGGATCTGGGGACTCTGCAGAAAAGGACAGACCAGGGCTGGTCCTTGGGAGCCTAAGGTCACTGCAGAACCCAAAAACTTGGTACTGAAACAAATGAGAAGGCCAGAAGAAATCTAGGAAAGCAGCCAACCTTTCCATTTCAGGAAAGGGAAATGGAATTCCACAACTAAGACTTATTCAAAGTTATGGTCCTACTTACGGAAAAGCCAGAATGAGAATTCACATCTGCCGGCTAAATACCCTTATTGCAAATATAAATACATACTATTGTATATTACATACAAATAGCTTATTGCATATACATTTAATATGTATGTTATTAAATATATAAATTTGTATTTGTGGAAGGCAATAAAAGTATATAGTAGTGCTAAAAAAAAGTTTCTTTTTTTTTTTTGGTTTTTTGAGACAGGGTCTCTTTGTGTAGTCCAGGCTAGCCTTGAACTTGCAGCAATCATCCTGCCTCAGCTTCCTGAGTGCTGTAATTACAGTGGTACACCACCATGCCCAGCTCAAAATACATTTTTTTAAAGCCCTTCATTTGCAACAAAGGGGCCAGATAAGGGTTACCTCTGTTCTTTTTAGAATCACATTATCAACAGTAAATATAATCTTAAAATGCAACGTAAGTCTTGTTTTCCACTGTACTGATATCACTAGCTAGAAAATTTACAAATATAAAAGCACAAGGGTCTCACTATGTAGTGCAGGTTGGCCTTGAACTCACTATGCAGCCCAGGCTGGCCTCAACCTCACGGCAATCCTCCTGCCTCAGCCTCCCGAGTGCTTGGATTCTAGGCCTGTGCCACCACACCCGGCTTGTAAATGCTTTTCAACCTACCTTATCCGAAGACTTGACTTAGTCATTTCATGATGTTCAATCTCTGCCTTTTTCATATAAAATATTTTTTTAATTGAATTTGCATCCTGTCAAGACAAAATTACTTGGCTTAAAAAAATAAACAGAAAGAAAAGTTTAAAATGCCCTCTCTCAAGTACTAAGTACCTTTCAAAAAAAGGTTTACAATGCCTCACTCAAGTACTGAGCACTCTTTGATTTGAAGCCAGTTTCTATTCAATAGCCATAAACCTGCATCCTCTAGCCTTCCTGTAAGTTTCCAAAACATCTTCATAAAGCTGTCACTAGTTAAACACAAGATAAAAAGGCCTCCATTTCTTTCACAATTAGTCAGGTAATATGCAAACAAATATCTAGTGGCAAAATACAATGAAATCTTTTTGGGTATACTAATCTAAAAACTGAAGTGAAGATGAACTTCTAAGATTCTAAATACTGTATCATGTATGCAAATTTAGAATGAAGGTACTTGCTTAAATTAATGGCACAATAAAATTTAGGTAAAAGAGAACAAAAAGTAAAATTTTTATATGTACCAACAATTAGCACTATACTATAAAAATTTCCTGTCACGGACTAAGAATACAAGAATGTCATAGTTCATTCCTCCTGCTTTTCTTTCAAAGCTTCTCAAAAGATGAAAGATAAAAGTTACTATTATTATTATTACTTTGCGGCACTGGGGATCAAACTCGCAACCTTGTGTCTGCCACACTGGCACTTAAGCCACTGAGCCAAACTCCCGGCCCTACTTTTTTGAGGCAGGGTCGCACTATGTAGTTCAGGTCGGCCTTGCTCACACTGTAGCCCAAGCTGGCCTCGAACTCACAACGCTCCACCTACCTCAAACTCCCGAGTGCTGGGATTAAAGGTGTGCGCCACCACGCCCAGCAAAATAAAAGTTAATATTAACTACCAATAACAATATGGAGTATCTGGGTGAGTGTTCAGAAAATCTAACAATTTTAGTATCAAAAGATTTCCTGAACATCTCTTCCTAAATTCCTCGTGATTTGATTAATTCAAGAAATTTCTACAAGCAACTATTCATTACAGGACTACAAAATTTCTGAGAGGAAACTACAAAGTAATGAAACAATAACTTTACAATATGTGTTATACTGCAAAGGTTGTTTTTTGTATTTAGGAATTTTAAATGCAGGAAATCAATCAATATTTTTTGGCATAAGTGGTGGTGCACTCCTGTAAGCCCAGCACTTGGGAGGTTGAGACAGGAGGATTGTTGCAAGTTCGAGACCAGCTTGGGCTACAAAGTGAACCCAAGGCCAGCCTGAACTGCATAGCGAGACCCTGCCTCAAAAAAGGGGAAAAAAATAAAAAAATAAAAAAAGTTAATTCAAATTGGATCAAAGGTTTAAAAGTCAAAGAGTTAAAACTATAAAACTTTTAGAAGAAAAGATGGGCATAAAGCTTCCTGCCTGTGGAATATGTGATGGTTTCTTTGATATGACAACTAAAATATAAGTAACCAAAAAAAAAAAAAAAGGATAAAATAGACTTTATAGAAATTAAAAATTTTGAGGAGTCAAAGGACAATATCATGAAAGTGACAACAGAATGGCAAAAAAAATAGCTGAAAACCATACATTTAAGAATCTTACAACCCCATAATAAAAAAGAGAAGTAATCCAATTTGAAAAATGGGGAAAACTTAATTTAATTTTAATTTTAAAAATTGGGGGGAAAAAGTCCATACTCTTAAATGAAATAAATTGGACACACATGTTTAAATATCACATTGTTTCTTTAGGGGGAGCTACCAAAAGGGTAAATAAGGACCAAAATGCCCAACAATTACTGGGAAATAGGAAGAAAGTATTCAAATGGGAAGAGAAACAAGGAACGGGGGAGGGGGAAAGGAAGGAAGGGAAAAGAAAAAAGAATAGAAGGAAGAAAATGGAAACAAAGCTTCTGCAAATAAATGAGAAGAACAGTTCAAGGGAGGAGAGGGGCTAGGGGGAAAAAAGAATTAAGAAATACGTACAGGTACAAACTTCCTCTAATCAATGTGATCATTATATCTAAACTGTACCAATAAAATTAATAATAATTTTAAAAAGAATATAAATTTTAAAAATGCATGATCTGAATAGACATTTCTTCAAAGAAGATATAGAGATAGGCAATATGCATATGAAAAGATGATCAGCATCAATATTCATTATGGAAAGACAAATCAAAACCACAATGTCACACTTCATACACACTACAGTGGCTGTGATACAAGTTAAAATAGAAAGCAAGTGTTAGCAAGAATGTTGAAAAATTCTAACACTTGTACATTGCTAATGAGAATGGGAAGTGGTATAGTGACTTTGAGAAACAATTTGCTGGTTCCTTAGAAGATTAAATACATAGTTACCATATGACCAAACAATTCCATTTCTTGGTATGTGTCCAAGGGAAATGAAAACATATGTCCACATACAAGCTCATATGTGAATGTTCATAGCAGTGTTATTCACAATAGGCAAAAAATGGAAACAATAGCAACTGTTGGATAGTGAAATAAAATACAGAATATTACTCAACAATAAAAATGAAGTGCTGACATATGTTACAATACAGATGGAATTTGAAAACATTATGCTAGATGAAGAAATTATGTCACAAAGGAGTTCACAGCCATAGTACTATATACTTCCATTTATATGAAATATCCAGAATATGTAAATGTGTAGACACAGAAAGTAAGATGGCGGTCACAAAGGGATAGGGAAGTTAGGGAGAAATGAGTGACTGCTAACTGATAGGGGTGATGGCTACACAACTTTATGAATACACTAAAAATTAATAAAGTGTGTATTTTAAATGGGTGAAATCTGTAGTGTATGACATATCTTGACAAAGTTGTTACACAAAATTGACTCTATATGAAAGTATCTACTAATGAAAATAGCAACAACAAAAACCAACCTTGAATACTTGAGAACCAGGCTCATTATAAGTTTTGGCATTTTTTGCTAGGAGATCTATATCTTTGGCCATTGCATGAATACTTTTGTAGCTTCCGTTCTACAGTAAACAACAAAATATAGCAATTTCTCTTAAAGATAGTTAATCAATATAACCTTTAAAAAAGAACTCTATGTGGTTTTTTTTGTATTTTTAAATTGTTACCAGAATCCAAGATTTTATTGGAAAATATGTATGTGAACAATATGCAAAATCATTCTTTTACAAATTACCACTACTCATTTACAAATAAAGTTTTGTAACAGATAACAAAGCATAACTACATTATCTTCATAAAAATAATTTAAAATTTTCAACAAATTAAAAAAAAAGTATTATTTACCAAACACATCATGTTTACAGTAAACACTAATTCATTAAAGTAGACTTATTAGTGTGAACTAAAACTCCCTCTAGTTATCTCAACCACTTGGAATAAATTATAAAACCAGTCCAGTATAGGCTTTAACATTCTGCACCTACAGTGTGCCAAAGCTGTCATATTTTAAATCTCACTCAGTTCCAAATAACCCAAGGATACTCATATAGTTGTCTCATTTTACAAAGGAAAGAAAGGTGGGACACACATGAAGAAAAAGGCACATGAGAATAATGGCAAATACACAGAAAAATACAGGACAAGTTCTAGAGACAGGCAGGCTGTACACAGAAGGTAATGCCAAATGAGGTAGAATCCAGAAAGCAAGGGAAAGGACTGTGGCTGGTTATTCGCTGTGTGGTACTCCCCAGCATCTGAATACCCATCTTATAGAAAGCGAATCCCAGAACAGGTGGAGGATGGGCCCTACCTCTCGCAGGGGTGAAAGGTGGCATATATTTGCTTTGCTAACAGCCTAGCAGCATGGCAAAGGGTCATGACCAAAAGGTCAACTAACTCATGCTTGGATATTGAATGCTTAAAAACATGGCCAGGGAATGAATGGCAGTAAGTAAGGAACCATGGTGCACAGTGACAAAAGACAGCAACAGCAAGGATACCACGAAGTGGTTTTGGGTAATTGTGGCTGGGCCATGATGTCCCGGAGTTCTACTTATTTTCCAAAGAGTAGCTCACCACAGCTTTCCAGTCCAACAAGTCTGTAATATATCTAACACCCTTTTCATAAATTCTTTTTTCTACTTTAGTCAGAGTTGACTATTGTTGAACAGGTGCAAGTTGTTGTGATAGGCACTAAAAAACAAGTGGGATGGCAGGAAGAAGGCCAGGGTCAAGAAGATGCAGAAAAGATTAACTGGGTTTTTTTTTTTGTTTATTGTTTTTTTTGGTCTTGTCAGAATGATAGGGAAGGTTAATAATTTGAACATAAGATGACAAGAATCTTAATATGATGCCAAAAGAAGGTATGAGACTTCTGGGAGAAAGGACAAGATAAAGTTGACAGGTCAGAGAAAATACTGGATAGGACAAATAGATGTTCAAGAATCTGATTTTTTTTCAGAATTTTATTTTTTATGAAAATAAAACAGTGTCCCTAGACAGATGTTAGGACTGTATGAGACAAGTATTCTCTACAGCAGTTACTGGGCTATCTCAAAACCAGATGATACATTATGCAGTCTGCACAGATTGGAAATGTGTTTTTTACCATTCTGTGAAAATGTATCTATGAAACCAGTACTTACTGCATTGCTACTCTTTATTACTTTCTTAGAATTTAAAACCAAGGAAGTTTTTCCCTCCTGGCAAATCACTGTGCTTCAGTCTCATTACTTAATGAGACTATGTAACACATTAAGTTTTCCCTTTTGGTTTACCTCCAAGGATCACCAAACCCTTCTTTACCCTGAGATAACGAATGACTCATGTTGACATTCTATAGATGTTAAATGGTTTTTGTATATATCATCATTGATCTCTGTGACTGTGATATTACACCCTACATACAGAGGTGTAGAGGAAACAGGCAAGTCACCTGACCAAAGTGATATAGCTAGTAAAAGAAAAAACCATGTCAGTTCCCCTCTAAAAACCAGATTTCTGGTATAATTTATAGCTTTCCTTGTACTGTATGCTTAATCTTTGATCATCAAACTATAAATCCTAATCATTCATTCACTCTGTATTTTTCTGAGTACCTCTCTCTGAATGGGACAGTAAATGCAAAGGTTAAGAGTATAGACTCTGGAGCCAGACTGTGTATATTCAAATTCCAGCTCTTCTTAATAGGTGATGACTTGGGCAAGTTACTTAATATCTTCATCCTTCAGCTTTCTAATCTGTAACATGTGAATAATAACAGTATATACCTCTTGGAGTTTTTCTAACAATCACAGGTAATATATATAAATTACTTAGAAGAGTACTAGGTTCATAGTCTTTATGAGTGTTTGTTGCAGCTACTACAGCTAGAGAGAAACAGTGAATGGGCAAAGGACAGAAAGGGCTGAAGAGAACAAAATATTTTCACTGACTTTACACTCATTCTATTGTAAGATAATTTATTATGAGAGATCCTAAAGGCACTTGGAAGTGGCTAAAAACAAACAACAAAGTTCTCATTGCCCGTGAATCATTTCATGATCAGAAATGGCAGTCATCTTTTTTTTTTTTTTTTTTTTTGGGTACCGGGGATCAAACTCACAACTGCGTGCTTACGCCATTGAGCTAAATCCCCAGCCCTCTTTTCTGAGACAGGGTCTCACTATGCAGTTCAGGCTGGCCTTGAACTCACTTTGTAGCCCAGGCTGATCTCAAATTCACAACAATCCTCCTGCCTCAGCCTCCTGAGTGCTGGGATTAAAGGCGTGCAACACCTTGCCCGGCTCAATTCTTTTCTGTGGTGCTGGGAATCTAATGTAATGCCTTACACGTGACAGATAAACTCTCTACCACTGAGCTATACTCCTAACTTTAATTTTTGTCTTAAGACATACCCAAAGCTACTTTACGTTATTTGGTAACAACAATATCCTCTTAGACATCTATTTCACTGCATTCTAAAAGTCCCTAAAAATGTCTATGAGCTAACTGCTCTAAACCACATATGATAACATATGATCACCTTCATACCTGTATCCTCTGGGCAATGGTCTTGAGATCTATAGGCTCCTTAATTATTGCATAATAGTCTGGATATTGCTGGAAGACAAAAACCCAGGTATGCTCAATGAGTGCAATCATCCAGCTAATGAGAAGACAAAAGCACACTGACAATCTGTTCTTTGACCAATAAATCAAACAGCTTCATGAGATTCACAGCGCAAAAGCATAGCTATATAACAGTTACATTTAAAGCAAAAATAATGCAATTTTAAGAAGTTTCATGAAATATGCAACAGCAGCAGGTTGAAGTTTACATTTAGTATTTGATAGTTATCATTATGTAACTAACATACTATAGTTTAAGGTTTTAAAAATTCTGAATTCACGGATTCAGATAGTTTTTAATTGAAGGGCCCAAGATCTTTATTCCTGGAAATAAAGCAGAAGAAAGTTCTTGATGGACCTGTTACAAGCTTCTTTTCTTCTGTAATCTAAATAATGTATTTCATTAAAGCATTCATAAGTTTTCCATAACAAAGATTGTAAAATTTGTTAGTTTCATGTTTAACTTAACTGTTTCAAATTAATGTTTTACTCAATTTTTCCAAAATAAAAAATTTAAGTGAAACCAGAGGAAAAAAATGAAACAAAAATTATAAGCAATTTTTCACCCCAAGAATTTGTACATGTTCACGGATGTTCTTGAGGCTTTCACAATGCTTAGTCACTTGCTACTGTCAGGCTCTCCTACAAGTTTCGTTTTTAGAAAAACAAATGAAGTTTAATAAAAAGTCAAAACTTAGGTGACCCCCTCCCCGCTCCGCCCAGGTGCAAGTTCAGGGAAAGTCAGATTATGCTTCTCCCCTGTCAGCTGGCAACCAGAATTCTACCTTCTGTCTCTTATTTTTTTTGGGGGGGTGGGGGAGAGGGTTTCTTATTGTTTTTTGAGTCAAATCTTGCTATATAGTTCAGGTTGACCTTGAACTCACTACGTAGGCTGGCCTGAAACCTGAGGCAATCCTGCTGCCTCAGTCTCCACAGTGCTGGAATTATAGGCATGTGCCAACACACCTGGCTGTGCCTTGGTGATATCCGACTACATTCTAGGTACCTCATATTTATATAATGTATCTTTTCATGACTGGCTTATTTCCCTTAGCATTATATGTCCAGGATTTATTCATACTGCAGCATGTATTAAAATTTCTTATTTATATACACAGTTTATTCATAAATTTGTCAATGGATATTAGAGCTATTTCTTCAATGATTAAAATAAGCACCTAAAAATTTATTTATAAAGGAAACTTTGGTCAAGAAACAGGGTGACAATCCAAAAATGAGCATCTGAGATAAATACACACTTCTCAGATGAAGAAATACAAACAGCAAATAGATATATGAAAAAATGTTCAACATCACTGGTCATTCAAGAGATGCAACTTAGAACAACACTGAGATTCCATCTCATCCTGGAAAGAATGGCTATCAACAAATCAACCAGGAACAAATGCTAGAGGGGCTGTGGGGAAAAAGGAACCCTCCTCCACTGTTGGCTGGAGTGTAGATTGGTGTGATCACTATGGAAATCAGTGCAGAGATTCCTCAAACAACTAGGATTGGAGGCCCCATTTGGCCCAGCTAGTTCCCTTCTGGCTATCTTCCCACAGCCAGACATAAGTGTATTCATGTTTACAGCAGCATTATTTGTAATAGCTAGATCTTGGAAATAACCCAAATGCCCATCAAACAAGGAAGGGATAAAAAAGATGATGTCTTTTTATACAACAGAGTACTACTCAACCCTAAAGGATAAACTGGAGCCTTTTATAGGTAAATGGATGCAACTCAAGACCATACTCATTACTGAAATAAACCAGACACACTTGCATAAACAGCGTATTGTTCTCCTAGTGTGAAAAGCTAAAAGAGTTAATAAGATCCAAAACAGAAAGAAACTTTAAAAGGAAAGAGAAATTGAGATGAGGGAATGAAGAAAAGGAGGAAGGGAAAAGCAAAACAAGCAACAAATATATATATAAAAAATAGTTAAGGGCTGGGAGTTTGGCTCAGTGGCTTAAGCACCTGCCTGGCAGATGTGAGGTTGTGAGTTCGATCCCCGGTACTGACCAAAAAAAAAAAAAAAACAACCACATAAAAGATAGTTAAGATAGTTATACTACTTTCTCTTAGTTCACTCAAAAGAAAGATTTGTGCTAATATTGTTTGGACAATTAAATGCTGATATCCTGTACTCTAACTAATTTAAAGATAACAATTCACAATTTAATTTTAACAATACACAATTTAATTAATCACTGTTACCCTATTATATTGTCTTGAAATTTTATTTTTTTCTCTTAAAAAAATGGATGAGAGGAAGAGAAATAAGCTGTCTCAGTTCTCTTTCATGTCCTGGTGATAGAGGAAAAAGAAATTAGGTATTCTTTCATACTATAAAAAAACAGGAGGTTTTCTAGCCAAGTGAGACATTTATTAAAGTACCAAGGCCCTTTCTGACTTTATAGCCAAGAGACAATTAACAAGGCTATAGATCTAATTCATAGCATAGCTGCTTTTTTTTTTTTTTTTTTTTTTTTTTTTTTTTGGTCTTTTTGTGACAGGGTCTCATTATGCAGTTCAGGCTGGCCTTGAGCTCACTTTGTAACCACGCTGGTCTCCAACTTGCAACAATCCTCCTGCCTCAGTCTCCTGCATGCTGGTATTACAGGCATGAGCCACCACGCCAAGCATAGCACAGCTTCTCAAACTTCAAAATTTTCATGGTCCCCTCACTCTTAAATCTCTAGGTAAGGGTATACTTTGAGAGGTACTCTACTATAGCACTCACGTCTACTGTGATCATTTACTTCTATATCTACCTCCTTCTCTACTCGCTGAATTTCTTGGGGACACGAACTATGCCATATTTACCCTGATATCCCTGCCATGTAGCTGAAACTCAGCATGTCATAGGTGTGGCAAGAAGTACTTGTTGCCTGATGAGTGACATAAAGTTTTTCCCATCATTCATTGACAAAATTAGTTACTTAAAGGTGATCTTGATCAGATGTATGACAGTTATGATATTAAAAATAGAGTATATGACCTCTGTTATCTTAGGTACAGATCCAATTAGAAAGCCGTAATGATTATGCCCAATATATGATTTAAATGTTTAAAACAGGAAGAAAATAGCATGGTGATTCCTCAAAAAATTTAAACATAGAATTACCATATGATGCAGCAGTACCACTTTGGGTATAGACCCCAAAGAAGTGAAAGCAAGGTCTTAAAGAGATATACCATATGTAGACCATATTCACAGCAGCATTACTCACAATCACTAACCTACAGAAGGAGCTCAAATGTTCACTGATAGACAATGGAGAAGCAAAATGTATATTGTTACAATGGAATATTATTTGCCCCTAGCACGTGTTGCAATATGGATAAACCCTGAAGACATTACGCTAAGCAAAATAAGGCAGTAACAGGACACATACTGTATGGCTTCTCTTAGATAAAGTAATCATAATCATAGAGAAAGAAAGTATACCTGGTTGCCAAGGACTTAACAGGATAGAATAGAACTGGTATTTAATGAGTAACGGAGTTTCAGCTTTGGTAGATGAAAAGATCTAAAGAGGGGACAATGGTGATGGTCACATGACAATGTAAATGTATTTATTTATCTTTTTTTTGCGGCACCGGGGATTGAACTCACCACCTCATGCCTGCCAAGGCAGGTGCTTAAGGCCCTGAGCCAAACTCCGGGCCCTGGTTTTTTGAGGCAGGGTCGCACTATGTAGCTCAGGCCGGCCTTGCGCTCGCATTGTAGCCCAAGCCGGCCTCGAACTCACAACGCTCTGCCTACCTCAACCTCCCGAGTGCTGGGATTAAAGGCATGCGCCACCACGCCTGGCTTGTAAATGTATTTAATGCAAAGAACTGTATATTTAAAATGGCTGAAATAATAAGTTTTATGCACATTTTACCACAATAATAAAATAATAACCTTCTGGTCAAATAAAATGATAAGACCATGTCCTTTGTGCTTGCTTTTTAAGCCATGAGGCAGGTATTCGGGAACCTCCAACATCTTCCTTTGAACCTTTATTTATTTTTTTATTTTAAAAAGAATAAAACCAAACAAAACAGAATAAAGTCAATCAAAACAAGACAGTGAAAATGATACAATACTCCAAAACAAGATAATAGGAAATCAACAAAGGCTACCATAATATATCTTACTACCTTTGAAATAGCTGCCCATGAAATCAAATATAATAAAATCAAACAAAATAGAACAGAATAAAACCAATCAAAACAGAACAATGAAAGCAGTAACAGGACTTCAAGATAATAGGAAATCAACAATGGCTATCATAATATATCTCATTATCTTTGAAATAGCTGCCCATGCCATCAGATATAATAAAATCAAACAAAACAAAACAGAATAAAACCAAACCAAACCAAACAATGAAAACTATACAGGACTTTAAAACAAGATAATACGGAATTAACAGTGGCTACCACCTTCAGAAGGAGATCCCCCATAGTTGCGGTACTGCATATTGTTATCCTCCAAATAGATGCTTAGGCCTGCAAAGTCAATCAAATACTAAACACTACAAGCATTAAGTGTTTTTTTTCCTACCTCAGTAGCTATCATCCCAGTCCATGTTTCTCTGGATCAGCCAGTTGCTTGGGCAGGGGTGGCACTCAGTTCTTCTCGTCTCCCAGCCCGCGCACTGGCTAGCTCACAGTAAGGGGTTGGCTTCTTGTTTCTCTTCCCAGTGGTCCATGACTGCCTGAACCTTACTTTATTCATTATTTTTTTATACTGGGAATTGAACCCAGGGGATCACACATGCTAGGAAGGGGTCTCTATGACTGAGCTACAACCCCAGCCCTTTTCATCAAGTTGCCCAGACTGGTCTCAAATTTATAATCTTCCTGCCTCAGCCTCCCAAGTAGCTGAGACACAGGCATGGACCACACCCAGCTACTAATAAAATTTTGAAGTATTTAAAAAGAAATCAAACATCTAAATTCATCTGTCTTTAATCACATCACTTACCACTTTAGAAGGCAGTTTCTGAAAAAGTTCGCTAATAAGCCGTCCTGATGGATTTGTGGCTACAACTATGGCTTCCAATAGCTGCTCTAGTATCTCCTTTAGGTAACCTGGAGAAGACTAGGGGGTGAGGGATAAGAAAAACATACTTTGTAACAGAAATCAATAGCCAGCAATAGACCTTGGCTCAATCCCCAGTTTGGCAAAAATTTAAAAAATTAGGAAAAAAAAAGAAAGATAACCACAGAAACGCTGATACTAGAGAGGGGACCGTATCCCCTAGAATGGCCTACATCAAACTAATTAAGCACCTTATATTATTTCTGTAAATCCCTTGGATCAAGTCCTTTACTGAACTCAAATTCATAGTAAATACTACAAAATCAAAGTTCAAGCACCATGTGTGTAAAAATGATAGAAACACATATGTTTCTAGGGTCTGAGAAGTTAAGCCAGGAAAAACATGGCCATTTTTACACCTGCTGTTCACATCTGATGAAGTCATAGTATCTGGCAGGACAATGACTACATATGTAGAGTTAGGACTACATATTACCAACCACGGTGTGCTCTACTTTAACTAACAACTGAATTCATGTTACATCAAAACAGAATGAAGATTAAATAAATTGATACACACCATTTCTGCTTTTAAGACTGACTAGCTTACATTTAGTCACTGTTTCAATACCATAAACTGTATGTCCTAAAGATTACTAGGCCAGAAAAAGTTCAATTTGAAGCAAGTTAGGATGAAGTACATAGTACTTTGAGTCCAAACCAAGCTTTGTGCAAATAAAATAAAGATTAATAGTTAATTTATGGTTTAAACGATAAAAGCACTAGTATTTTTGTGCTAATCCAACACAAGTTGTTTATTTAGTGTAACCTCAATTTAAAGGTCTAACATAAATAACTCTGCCAAGAGGGCCCTAACATCTCTCAGAGCTAATACAATGCCTCAACACTCAATAAATGTTTAATATACAAGACATGTAATTTTTTTTTTGAGACAGGGTCTCACTATGTAATGCAAGCTAGCCTTGAATTCATGGTAATTTGCCTGCCTCAGCCTTCTGAGTGCTGGGATTACAGACATGTGCCACCATGACTGGCAAGACATGTAATTTGGGAAGAGTTCTAAATTACATTAGTTCAAAAACCCAACAGGACATTAATGAAAGAAAACAGAAATTGCCATGTTTAAGTAATTTATTTTCTGGTTAAAACATGGCATCACAGAGTTAGCTTCAAAAAAAAGGAGTTACATTCTGCAGCCAAGACTCCTTTCCTTCTCCGAGTTAATTTTGAAACATTTTCCAGGTGACAAGGGGAAGAGGGCATATGAATACATACATTCGATTCCAACAACTGGAAAAACTCTTGAGGAAATCATTCTTGATTTAAAAATGAGAAGCTTAAAAACTTTCCCTTGCAGGTGTGGTGGCACATGGCTGTATCCCAGAATATGGGAGTCTGAGGCAGGAGGATCACTGTGAGTTTGAGACCAACCTGGGCTACGTAGTGAGTTTAAGGCCAGCCTGAATTCACAGCAAGACCCTGTCTCAAAAACAAAACAAAATAAAACAAAAACCTCAAAAAATAAAACATACAACAACAGCTAAATTTATTCAGGAATACCAATTTTGTTCAATATTAGAACAGATTTTCTTGCTGGGTATGGTGGTGCATGCCTATAATCCCAGCACTTGCGAGGTTGAGGTAAGAGGATCTCTGTGAGTTGGAGGCCAGCCTGGACTACATAGTGAGTTCAAAGCCAGCCTGAACTACACGGTGAAACCCTGTCTCAGAAAAAATAAATAAATAAATAAATAAAAATAAAACAAACAAACAAACAAAAACCTTCTTTCCCTTTCACAAATACCTTAAGGCAAGAAAGAAGCTTGGGAGGTATAAACATGAATATACAAGAGCCTCCTAATTTCTTATGAATTATGCAAATAAAATACAAAAATAAACAGTTAATTCCTAAATGTAGGCAGTTTTTTTTCTTGTTTTTTTTTTGTTGTTGTTGTTTTTTGAGACAGGGTTTTACAAGGTAGTTCAGGCTGACCTTGAACTCACGGTGTAGCCTACCTAGACTGGCCTTGAACCTGTGGCAATCCTGCCTCAGCCTCCTGAGTGCTGAGACTTCAGGCCCCGCTCATTTTTATTTTCTGACTAGAGCTCTGGATACCTATAGCAAAGCTGGGGCTCAGCAGGCAAAGTTCTGTCCAAGAAAGCATAGGTTAAAATGTTTCTCTTATATTCAAAAGAGATTAAAATGTCAAGCAACTTCTAATAATTGCCTTCTAACTCCTTCTAACCATTTAATTTCTTCAAATAAATTGACAAAGAACCTGGCAAACACTGTTTTTGGTGGTCCTGGAGGTTGAACCCAGGCCTCACCCATACCAGGTAGGTAAGTACTCTATCACAGAGATATAATCCCCAAAACCCCTAACCCACCTTTTTTTGAGACAAAGTCTCACTAAATTGCAGGCTGGCCTCAAATTTGTAATCTCCTGCCTTAGCCTCCCAAATAGCTAGAATTACAAGTATCCACCACTAGGCCCAGTTTAGCAACTACATTCTGAAACTCCAAAAAGCAGCTTTGATGAATTCATCCAACATTATTTCTGTCTGTGTTAGAGTTCCAACAAAAGGCCTGTTTAGGTAATTTACAGAAGAATGCAGAATGCTACATTGTGTTTTTCACAATCTAGCTGCAGAAAAGAGTTGTGATTCTTCCTCTTTCCAAATGTGTTTTCCTTCAGCAAATATTTACCATTACCTACATGTAAGGCGAAGTCTAGACCTTAGAAGTGGAAGAACAGTAACTGAGCATGAAACACACTGTCCAGGATCACTTGAAAGTGGAGTAGGGCATTCTGGCTGATTGTTCATCTACATTTCTAGTTACTACAAGAGCACAGGAAGCCCAGCTTCACACAACAGACCAGAGATAATCACAGGTAGAGTACTGTCTATCTTCCCACAGTCCATCAATAACTGGTTCCAGCTGCACACTTACTCCTTCAGTCACTGTGCCTTGATTGTCTTGCCCATCTTCATCATCATCTTCATCATCTGCTTCCCCTTTCTGAACAAACTCATTTCTTGTTCGAAGATACAAATCCCAGAGCTTACAAGCAGCTTTATATTCAGGTGAATCTGGCTATACATTGGCAAAGAAAGGAGAAAAAAAAAAGGAGTTATTTTTATTATAAAACAACTGCTTTTTTTATTTTTATTTTTTTTTAATTTTTTGTCTTTTATTTTAAGGCAGGGTCTCCCTAAGTCACTAGGTTGCTTAGCCTTGAACTTGTGATCCTCTTGCCTTGGTCTCTCAGAATGCTGGTACTACAGGTATGTGCCACTATGCATGGCTCAATGGCTCCAGCAGAGACCGGCATTTTAAGATACAACTAAGAAAAATCTGTCATTACAAAGTTTACCACCTATATAATTAGAAAATATAGGGGTCTCAAACCCTCTTCTGAGATACCAAGCATATATTTTAAAGACATTAGGAAATCACATTATGCCCCATCCCCTTGTAAAAACACTTGGGCAGAAGATAAATGAGCTACTAAATTAAATCTACTTATTATTCATACATTAAGAAAGTCAAATGAAAGGACAAGACCTGATGGAAAAGAAGTTAATGATGTTCTGATATTCTATTTTTAAGACATTTAATATCTTCTGATTTCTGAACCTCAAGGGGAGTGTGCATGAAACTTCTTAGTAATAAACCATGCTGGATTAAAAAAAAAAAGTTTTAACATGCATTCATGAACTAGGAATAAAAGTGAGAACCCAGGTGCGTTTGGTGGTGCATGCCCGTAATCCCAGCATTTGGGAGGCTGAGGCAGGAGAATTGCTATGAGTTCAATGCCAGCTTGTGTTACATAAGCAAGCTGAAGGCCAGCCTGCATTACAAAGCTAGACCTTGTCTCAAAAACAAACAAACAAACATCCATTCAAAAGTGAGAACCCAGAAAACCAAAGAACATCTTAAGAACAGAAACCAAAGTGCATCTTAAGGGTATATGTAAAATAAGACAAACCAGTTTTTAGTGTTTGAAGGATTTCTGGACTATAAGGATTAGAGACAAAGGCTAGGGTCTACAGAAGCTGCGATTCCAAAGTCACAGTTGCACAGTAAGTGGGAACTTAAAGCAGTTCCTGTGCTGCCAAGAAGCAAAGAAGACTGCCCATATCAACCTCCACTTATCTGAAACCAAAGCACTGCAAGCAGTGAAGAGTTGTAAAACGAGTCTTTTAAGAATTCTTCATTGTAACCTAGTGTACAAAGGCAGGCCAGGTACCTGGTATAAGCAACAAATTGAGGAGAAACCCAAAAAATATGAGCCCATAGTCAAAAATTTTGAGACTTTTAAGAATCAAAGAATCACCAGAAAAAGCTAGCAAAAATGACAGCAATACCAGACAAAACAGATTCTACTAAGAATAGCAAAGACAAAAAGACATTAAAGATAGAAAGAAAAGCCGGGCGTGGTGGCGCATGCCTTTAATCCCAGCACTTGGGAGGCTGAGGTAGGAGGAGCATTGTGAGTTCGAGACCTGCTTGGGCTACAACGTGAGAGCAAGGCCGGTCTGAGCTACACAGTGCGACCCTGCCTCAAAAAACCAGGGCCGTGAGTTTGGCTCAGCGGCTTATGCACCTGTCAGGCAGGTGCGAGGTTGTGAGTTCAATCCCCGGTGCCACAAAAAAAAAAAAAAAAAAAAGATAGAAAGAAAAAGCCCAGTGTGGTGGCGCACACCTTTAATCCCAGCACTCGGGAGGCTGAGGTAGGAGAGTTGTGAGTTCAAGGCCGGCTTGGGCTACAACGTGAGTGCAAGGCCGGCCTGAGCTACACAGTGCGACCCTGTCTCAAAACACTTGGGCCAGGAGTTTGGTTCAGTGACTTAAGCGCCTGCCTGGCAGGCAAGACATGAGTTCAATCCCCAGTGCCACCAAAAAAAAAAAAAAAAAGATGGAAGAAAAGATCTTTAAAGGTACTGCAATGATAAAGACAGATGACTATTTAACAACAAAAAAGGAATGAAGAAAAAAACCTGTAAATTTGTGAGCAAAAAGTACTTATTATGCCAAGCATGGTGGCACTGGATAGGAAGCTGTGGGAGGAAGACTGCAGTTCAATTTTAGCAGGGCAACTTAGTGAGACCTTGATTCAAAACAAAAAATTTAAAACCAGGAATGGTAGTGCATGCCTGTAACCCTACTACTCTGAGCGGCTGAGACTGAAGGATTACAATTTTGAGCCTAGGCTGGGCAATTTAAGTAACTCGGCAAGATCTTGTCTCAAAATAAAAAATAAAGAAAGGGTAGAGAATGTAGTTCAATGTGAAGGTCCAGGGTTCAATGCTTAGTATTAAGAAATAAACACATTTCTAAAAGCTGAAATAAATAAGATGCATTTAGTCAGTAGGCATACATCCAAACAAAATAATCACTAAAACTGTAAAGAACTGAAATGCTCTAGCTTTAAAAGATAATCAATTACACAAATATAAATTCAGACCTATGGGGCCAGAGATATATAGTAGCTCAGTGGCATAGCACCTGCCTGGCAAGTGCAACGTCCTGAGTTCAATTCCCAGTACCAAAAATAAATAAATAAATAAATAAATCACATATATGCTGTTTACAACATACATACATGAGCATTAAAAGGCCAGGAAAAGTTGAAGGTATAAGAGAAAAAACTAGTAAACACTGAAATAAAGTGGTATAAGTACATACACTTCAAATAAAAGGCAGTACTAGCTATAAGGCTATTACATAATGTTAAAAAATATCATTTAAGCCGGGCGTGGTGGCGCACGCCTTTAATCCCAGCACTCGGGAGGCTGAGGTAGGCGGAGCGTTGTGAGTTGGAGGCCGGCTTGGGCTACAACGCTAGCACAAGGCCGGCCTGAGCTACATAGTGCGACCCTGCCTCAAAAAACCAGGACCGGGAGTTTGGCTCAGTGCCTTAAGCGCCTGCCCTGGCAGGCGTGAGGTTGTGAGTTCAATCCCCGGTGCCGCAAAAAAAAAAAAAAAAATCATTTAAATTCTAGGACAATGCAATAATCTTAAACCTTTATGTTTCTATTTGCCTAGTTTCAAATTATATAAAGCAAAATAACAACATGTAGGAGAAATAGATAAATTAATCACAGGGAGAGATTTTAAAATATTTAGTAAGTGGATATTTCAGGGAGAAAATCAGTAAGGACTTAAAAGATTTTAGCACCACAGTTAACAAGCAGATCATGTGATCTCATAAACACACAGAGCCTTGTATCCAACAAATAGCATTCTCATATTTACAAAATTCATAGTAGCATTATTCATTATAGCCAAGATACAGAAACCAAATGCCCATCAACTAGGAAAGAGATAAACAAAATGTGGTGTACTCATACAATGAAATGTTACTGTGCCACAAAAGAAATTAAATACTGACACGTTACAATCCGAATGATCCTGGAATAGATTTGCTCAGTGAAAGAAGGTGGTAACAAAATTATAACTGGACAAGGAGTCCACTTAAAGTAGTACAGTTGCCAGAAGCTGGGAAAAGGGGTAAAGAAAAGTACCTGCTACAAGGTTTTCTTTGGGGGTAATGAAAATATACTGGAATTAGCTAGTTAGCGGTAATCATTGTACAATATTTGAATAACTAAAAATCCCTCAATTCTACATTTTAAGAGGATTGTGAATTATATCTCCTTTAAAAACACACATATAGTCTTAAAAAGAAATGTAAGCTAGCATGACTATGACACCTGTAACCCAAGCACTTTGGAAGACTAAGGTACAAAGATCACAGGTTTGAGCTCAGTCTGGGCAACACAGCACTTGTCTCAAAATTTGGAAAAAAAAAAAAATGAAAAAAGGATTAAGGATATAGCCCAGTGCAAAGGTCCTAGATTCAATTCCCAGTATTAGCAGGGCGGGGGGCAAAGAAATCTAACGTTTACAAAAAATACATTCAAAGCCAGGTGAGGTGGTGCACACCTGTAATCCCAGCATTCGAAGCTAAGGCAAGAGGACTACCACAAGTTCAAAGACAGCCTGGGCTACACAGTGAATTTAAGGCCGGCCTGAACTATGTAGCAAGACACTGTCTCAAGAAAACAAATAGTAGTAGTAATAATAATAATAATAATTACTGTCATATCAGTTATCCCCGATATGAACAAAGGAGTCAATCCAATTTCATAAAAATGTCAACAATTTTTAAAATTTTTATTGGTACATTTTAGATACACACAATAACATTCACCATAGGGAATTTGCACCTGTTCATGATATGTCTTGCTTCCTTTTTTCTCATTCCCTTCCCTTCAACCCTTGTTCTCCTACTTATTTACAAAAGCTTTGTTTCCATTTTTTTCTTCTCTTTTTCTTATTCTTTCTTTCCTTTCCCCCACCTCCCTCCCTTGTTCCCCTGGGAACATTTTCTTCCCATTTCCCAGTATCTGTTACACATTTTGGTGCTTATTTACCCTTTTGATTTCTCACACCAGAGAAACAATGTGGTAATTAAACATATTTGACAATTTTTTCTATACTTGATTTAACACACTAATTATAAAATAGGTAAGGAAAAACAAAGGGCCAGGTATAGTTAATTCAAACAAAGAATTATGGAACCACAGAAAATGAGGAAGGAATAGGATGGTTCCGAAGTAAACTGGCCTATAAACAGAATAAAAGGATAGAAACAGACCTGCAAACACATGGAAAGGAAAATACAGTACTGACACTATGCACAAATGCAGAGGATGATGCTGGTTACGCTAAAAAAATATAGATTCCCTACCTCATAAAAGACACAAAAATTAATGCCAACTGCATTAAAGTTTTATATATAAAAAAGAAAAACTACAAAAATATAAAAGAATAGTTTTATAATCTTTGGGCAAGATGATTTTGAGAAACAAAACAAAAGAAAAAAATCACAAAGTCAAAACTGGATTTTTTTTTTGAGACAGTGTTTCACTATGTAGTTCAGGTTGGCCTTGAACTCACTTTGCAGCCCAGGCTGGCCTTCAACTCACTGAGATTCTCCTGTGTCAGCCTCCCAAGTGCTGCGATTACAGGTGTATATCACCATGCCCAGCAAAGCTGGATAAATTTGATATTTAAAATTTTTTACATTTCTGTTCATCAAAAGAAACTATAAAAACAGGAAAGGATGTATGCACAAGATTCTGAGCTCCATCTCTAGCACCTCCTTCCTCAAAATAAGAAACACACATGACAGAAGATAAATCAAACATATATAACTGAAAAAGAATTAACATTGAAAATATCTAAAATGTTTCAGAACTAAGTATGAAAATGAAAACCTGGGAAAAAATGGGCAAAAGATCTGGGCAGACACTTCCAAGAAAAAACAAAAATAGTTCACAATCATATGAATACTGCCTTTTTACTAATAAAAGAAACGTCAACTCAAATCAAACAAAAAGCACTACTCACCTGCCAGAGTGATAAATATTAAAAAGCTGGACAATTACCAAATCAGATATCTTTCAAATTTGATGTTTTCTTACCTTATAATAGGCCTTTGCATTGTTGAAAAGCAGCTGGAAGTCAGCTGTCAGGAGATTAACATCATCATACTCTTCCATTTTTAGTTTTTGTTGGATTTTCATCAAGTCAATGGGCTGAGAAACCACTTCATAATAGTCAGGTTGATTTCTGTTATAATTTAAATATTTTTAATGATATTAACCCATGGTATATAGCAGTTACATTTCAAAATTATCTGTGGTAACAGACAACATTCCAAGTGACAGACCAAATTACAATCTGCTATAAGACTCGCTCCCATCATTGTAACTAAAAGAGTAACAAAAGCAAAACACAGATGTATTCCCATTTCAAAATACGTATTAATGATCTAAGAACCTAAATTACCATGTTTTATATGCTAGATATCTAAGGACTATGGTGCCAGCCCTAAAGCCTTGTCAATGTATCTTTTATATATGAAGATAAAACACGTTTCATGGTGTTCAAAAGTAGCTTAACACAAATGCATGTTTCATAGCTCTTTATAAACTTACCAAATTTTTCTACAGTTAGTGATCATACATTTTCTCACTAAGTGTTATCAAGTGCCTAGTACTCATACTACTGTAATATGAATTACTAAGGTTAGAAAGGAGAAAATAAGGATTTTTGCTTATGGAGCTTACCAAAATGAAAAGGTACAAGATACTGTACATCTACATATGACCAAAGTATTTTTAAAAAATAAAATGTACGCAAGCTACATAGTGTGACCCTGTCTCAAAAAATGAGGGCCAGGAGTTTGGCTCAGTGGCTTAAGCGCCTGTCTGGCAGGCACGAGGTTGTGAGTTCAATCCCCGGTGCCACCAAAAAAAAAAAAAAAAAAAAAAGGTATAGGAATGATAAACACAAAAGTCAATAGAGTGATTACATCTCGGTGGGGCAGAATAATAAGGGACACAAAGAACTTCGAACACTACTAATAATGATAATTTTTTCAATTTCCAAGATAATTTCTTGGGTTTTGGATTCATGGATGATGATTATTGTTTCTGGTTTTTTCAGAGTTTCACAAAACAAACTTTCTGAATGATCTGAGTAACTCTTTCAATTCTCTCACAGGATTTTTAGTTTTCTTCTAGATGTAGGAGATAAACTGTTACATACAAAGAATGTCATAGTTATTAAGGCTTTAATCTTTCTTGGGGCCTTGGCAGATACGCAATAGCCATCTTTTAGTACGTGTATTAAAAATATTTTTTTTAAATTTTATTCTAACATAAAGTGTGAAAGAGAAGCACAAAGTACTTTTTAAAAAACCACCTGAGTAAGCTCTGACATGATATCCTATCACCCTTGTTGTTTTAGTGAATTTCCTACAAAGAAGGACCACAATTCAACCATCAAAATCAAGAAATAAATTTTGATACAGTGCCACCATCTAATCCTAGACCCTATTCATAACCAGCCTGCTGTTCCTAACTTGTCCTTCAAAACAAAACAAGTCTGAAACCACATGTTGCATTTACTTGTATTTTCTGGTTCTTTTTTTTCTTGAGGGAGGCAGTTTAAGTGACTCCCCTTGAATGCAGAACAACTGCTGCAACTTTGATTATATCAAGACTTATTTCCTTATACTGATATGTACAGAGCTGACTGTGGTATTTCCTTCTCTCTTCAGTTGGCTTTAAGCATTGCAAATAAGGCTATTGAGGTACTGGTATGTTATCTCTAAAGCCATCAGACAGTCTCCTGCTGCTTTGTATAGTGCTCTCTGTAAAATATATAAAGCACAGCGAGATGGTAGAGCCAGTCAGCTCCAGGAATGTGGACTGGGTATGAGCCTCAAGAAAGAGGCTGAGTCCCCAGGGCACAAAGTTTGTATATCAGAAACTGAAGCAGCAGCCTCCAAAACAATTCAGTTGCTACCTTGATTGGGTTATGCAAATTGATCCCTCTTCATATCTTTATCTCTGCATTTTGCGGATACCTTTTTCACTACCTGACTAGCCAGCTCAAGTTACTCACATAGTTCCCGTCATCCTCACTGTCACTCACCCTCGAGCCACCCCTTCTTCACAAGATAATAAATTCTGGGAGAAGCCTAGGATCAAGAACTTCTCATGAGGATTGGACTCAGGACCCCTTGGCTGCCCTTAACTTTGAATATGTCTTGGTGTCTTTACTCTCACCGTGGGTTGCACTATAGGTGGTAGATTGGAATTAACTTGCCGTGATTCCAGTAACGTGTCGGTGGGATTATAAGTATAACTTCTTGGATTGTGAGGAAGACTAGAGGATTACAGTACTTGGGTTACCATACTCAATATTTGGGATTACAATAATTCTGATACAATACTTTAGTTAAACTTGATTTTCATGATCTTCACACTTTCAAAGATTAGGGACCAGTTATTTTGTAGTCTCTTTCAATTTGAGCTTTTGTGCTTTTCAAATGATCAAACTCATGTTATGCTTCTTTGGCAGGAGCATAAGAGGAATGATGCTGCATTATCTCACTGTATCCTATCAGGTGGCACATGATTTTGTCTTGGTCCATTACTAGAGAAGTTAACTTATTTTTTCTCCTGGTACTGGGGATTGAACCCAGGGTGGGCATTCACACTAAGCTACATCCCCATTGCCTCCCCTTTCGAAAAATTCTGATACAGGGTCTTGGTAAGTCACCCAGGTTGGGCTCCAACTTGCAATCTTTCTGCCTCAGCTTCCTAGAGTATTGGATTACAGGTGTGTACGCCACACCTGGTTGATGATGTTAACTTTAATCACTTGATTACAGTTTGTTAGCCATGCTCCTATACTGACCAACAGGTGCTTAAGCTACTGAGCCAAACTCCTGGCCCTGGTTTTTTGAGGCAGGGTCACACTATGTAGCTCAGGCCGGCCTTCACTCGCCTTGTAGCCCAAGCCGGCCTCAAACTCACAACGCTCCACCTACCTCAGCCTCCCGAGTGCTGGGATTAAAGGCGTGCACCACCACGCCTGGCTATTTCTACCTGCTCTTTGAGGTGAGAAATACGCGCATCTCAGAGGTTGTTGGCCACCTTCTCATCTTAGAGGTCATTGCTCAACTACTATAGCATAAACAATCACGATTTAGTCTCATAAATCTGTTATTAGCTCTACTGGTTTCCCATAGCTCCTGTAACAAATTAACAACAAACTTAGGGGCTAACCATTCATTATTTTAGTTCTGGCAGTTGGAAATCCAAAATGGGTTTTAATGGATTAAAATTAACATGCTGGCAGGGGGGTGTTCTTCTTGGAGATTCTAGTGAAAAACCTGCTTCCTGGCCTTTTTCAGCTTCTAAATCTTGCCTGCATTCCTTGATTGTAGTCAGTCCTATTCCCCCAACTTTGAAGGCAGTATTATAGCAACTTCATTTCTCCCTTCTCCCCATTTAAAGATCACTGAATACACTGGGCCCAAGGATAATCTCTCCAAAGGTCAGCTCTTTATCCAATTTCATTTTTGTGTTCCATATAACCTAACATGGTCACAGGTTACACGGATGAGAACATGGACATATATTTGGAGTCATTATTCTGCTTAGCATGTATGTCTTCAAAATAAGTAACTTTAACTGGCAGGATTTTGAAGGCAACAGTGATAATATTTTTAAAGCAAAACAGGAAGGATGAAACACAGTTATCAAAGGATGCTGTGTGCAAACTGTCTCTGCTTATTTGTTTATTGATTTATTTTTGAGACAGGGTCTCACTGTGTAGTTCAGACTGGCCTTGAACTCACAGCAAACCTCCTGCCTCAGCCTACTGTGTGCTGAGATTACAGGCATGCACCACCACACCCAGGATGTCTCTGCATATTTTTAAAAACTCATCTCTGTTAACTATAATGGAGAGAAATTCACTGCTATCTTAACAACCATTATGGTACTTCTTAAAAACAATGTTAACTCTCAAGGAACTACAGAAGAAAGAACAAACTAAGCCCAATTATAGGACAAAAATAGGAAACAGAACAGAAATAATGAAAGAGAATCAACAATAGAAAATAATTCATAAAACTAAGTTTTTTTTTGAAAACAGTCAACAAAATTAATAGTCTTAGCTAGATTAATGAAAATAGAAAGCTGAAATAATGAAAATCAGAAATGGAAGAGGGGGAATTATAATCAAAACCATGGGCGGAAGAAGGATCATGAGAGAGTATTATGAAAAGGTGGATGACAATAATAAAAGGATAGGAAAAAAGAAATGGATAATTTCCCAGAAATACACAACCTACCAAGACTGCAAAAGAAGATGTAAAAAGCCGAAGAGATATACAATGAATGTAAAGATTGAATCACTAATCGAAAATCTCTCAGTAAGTAAAACCTTGGAAGATGGGCATGATGGCACATGTCTATAATCCCAGCACTTGGGAGGCTGAGGCAGGAGAATTGCTGTGAGTTTGGGGCCAGTCTGGACTACACAGCAAGATCAAGGCCAGCCCAAACTATACAGTGAGACCCTGTGTCAAAAAACATACATACATAAATAGAAAAACCTCAGACTTGATATTTTCATGGGTGAATTCTATCAAACACTTAAAGCAGAACTAATATCAATCTTTCTCAAACTTTCCAAAAAAACAAAGAGGAAAGATCACTTCCTAACTCATTCTATAGAGCTGGCATTGCCCTAACACCAGACGAAGACACTACAGGAAAGTGATAGATCAATATCCTTTATGAGCATTGATACAAAAAGTCCCCAAATATATTACCAAATTGAAATGATTAGCATTAAAAGGATTACACACCATGACCAAGTATGACTTATTCTTGGGATGTTAAAGATGGTTCAACAGACATCAATTGAGCCACATATAGTTAAGGTAGGAGGACTGCAAGTTTAAGCTCAGCTTGGGCAACACAATGAAATCCTGTCTCAAAATTAAAGAACAAAAAGAAAGGCAAGAGTAAGTTGGGGACATAGATCAGTGCGAAGGCCATGGACTAAATAAATACCAAGACCCTTGACTCAAAACCCAGTACCACAAAAATGAAATGAAACAAAACAAAATAACCACTAGACTGGATTAACGTGATACATAAACTAACAATGCAGGAAAAAAAAACTACAATCACATGATCATCTCAACTAATACAAAAAAGCATCTGACGAAACTAAGCATACTTTCATGATAAATACGTTCAGTAAATTAGAAATAAAGAAACTATCTCAACATAATGAAAGTCATATACGAAAAGCCCATAGTAAATAGAGTCTTTAATGAAAAACTTAAAAGCTTTCCCTCCAAAACCAGGGACAAGACAATCATGCCCACTTCTGTTCAACAGAGCACTGGATATTCTAGCCAGAGGAAATAGGCAAGAAAAAGAAATAAAGCATCCAATGGGAAAGGAAGAAATAAAACAATCTGAAGATAATTTTTTTCTGTAGAAAATCTTAAAAGATTTTATACACACACACGCTTCAAATATCCCTTAAAAAAATACTTGAAATAAATGAATTCAGCAAAACTGCAGGATACAAAATCAACACATACACAAATCAGTTGCATTTCTATATGCTGACAGTGAACAATCTAAAAAGATATTAAGAAAGCAATTCTTTTACAATAAAACAAAAAAGAAAAAATTTGAAAAAATAACCAAAGTAAAAGTATTGTATAATGAGAACTTCGCAATACTGCTGAAAGAAATTAAAAGACAACAGAAAGCCAGGTGTGGTGGCGCACGCCTTTAATCCCAGCACCAGGAGGCTGAGGTTGGAGGAGCATTGTGAGTTTGAGGCCAGCTTGGGCTACAACGCAAGCACAAGGCCTGCCTGAGCTACATAGTGCAACCCTGTCTCAAACTAGGCCTGAGAGCTTGGCTCAGTGGCTTAAGTGCCTGCCTGGCAGATGTGAGGTTGTAAGTTCGATCCCCGGTAACGACAAAAAAAGGGGGGGGGGGGCCTGGGACTTAGCTCAGTGGCCTAAGCGCCTGCCTGGCAGGCATGAGGTTATGAGTTTGATCCCTGGTACCAATAAATAAATAAAGAAACAAACAAACAAATTCAAGCCCAGGCTGTACTACATAGTGAGAACCTATCTCAAAAACAAAAAACAAAACAATCCCAAACCAAACCAAAAAAAGGGGGGGGGGGCTGAGAAAAAAGGGCTCAAAATGGACTCAAGTTCTAAATATAAGCACTGAAACTATAAAATACAGAACAAAAGTTTCATAACACTATGAAGTTTCATAACACTTCATTTTTTAAATATGACATCAATGGCAAACTGGACTTCATGAAAATGAAAACCTTTGGGCATCAAAAAGACATACAACAGAGTGAACAGGCAACATACAGAATGTACAACAATATTTCCAAATCATATATCTGACAAGAGAGCAAATCCAGACTACACAGAGAACTCCTAAAACTAAGAACAAAAACAAACCCTCAAAACTTCAAAAATGGTTAAGGAACTTAGACATTTCCCCAAAAATGATGTACAAATGGCTGTGAAAAAAGTACTCAAAATCATTGGTAATTACTGAAATGCTAATAAAATCACAATGTTATATTATTTCCCATCCTTTAAGAGGGCTACTACAGAAAATAAGGATGGAAAGAGGGAGGGAGGAAGGACAGACGGATAGCAAAGATAGATTGGGTTTCTTTTTCTTTTTCTTCTTTTTTTTTGGTCTTTTTGAGACAGCATCTCATTATACAGTTCAGGCTGGCCTTGAGCTCACTTTGTAGCCCAGGCTGGCCTCGAACTTTGCAATGATCCTTCTGCCTCAGCCTCCCAAATGCTGGGATTATAGGTGTGAGCCACCATGCTCAACTTTTGTTCTTTTTTGAGACCGTATCTCACTATGTAGTTATAGTTCAGGCTGGCTTTGAACTCACTATGTAGTCCAGCCTGGCCTCAAACTCATGGTGACCCTCCTGCCTCTGCCTCCCAAATGCTGAGATTATAGGAATGCACCACCACACCTGGTAGCAGGGATAGATTCTAAGAAATACACTGCTAGACTATTAATTATTGGCAAGGATGTTAAGAAATTAGAACTTCTGTTGCACTGTTGGTGGGAATGTAAAATGGTATCGCTATTTATCACAATATGTACATGCTCAAAAAACTAGAATTAAAAATGATTCAGCAATCCCATTTCTGGGTATTTATTCAAAAGAGGTGAAAACAGGATCTTAGAGACATATCTGCACATCTATATTCACTTTGGCATTATTTACAAAAGCTACAAGGTGGAAGCAACACTAGTCTACTAATAGACTAATAGATAAACAAAATGGAATATACACATACAATGGAAAGAAATCCTGTCATACACTACAATATGGATGAATAAACTTGAGGGCAGTATGCTAAGTGAAATGAGTCAGTGTCCTGGTTCATATGTGGATGTCCCTCAAAGCCTCACGTGTGCATAGGTGGGACTTTTGGGAGGTGCTGAATTAGTACACTGAAGAATTTGTAGTTAAATGTGATTTGGGAGATGAAGCCTGGTTGGAGGACGTGGGTCCCTAGGATCTATCTCCCTCCCACCCCTCTTGATCACTCTCTCTGCTTTCTTCCTGCCATGCCAGGAGCTCTTTCTCCCCTGCCATGCCACCCTGCCCGGGATGCAGTCACCTATGGACTCAGATCTATACAAACTGAGCCAAAATAAACCTTTCCTCCTTCAAGCTGTGGGTGTCAGGTATTGTGTCTCAGTGATAAGACAGTAACTAAGACAGTCAGTTATAAAAACACAAATATTGTATAACTCTACTTATATGAGGTATCAAAACTAGTCAGATTCATACAGAAAACAGAATGGTACTTGGCAGGGACCAGAAAGATGGAGAAATGGGGAATTGTTTAACGTTTAACGGTTTCAGTTTTGTAACATGCAAAAGTTCTGGAGGCTGCTACACAACAATGTTAATATACCTAACACTTATTGAACTGTATACTCAAAAACGGTTAAAACTGTAATTCTTATGTTTACCATTTTTTAAGAAATATTAAAATTTTTTAGAAAAAAGCTTTACTGTATCTTCACAACTAAGAATAAAGTTCCATCTCAGTACACTTTAACCCATCGTTTCCAAAGAGAAACTAAGCCCTTCAAACAGGAACCCTGGACAAAACTCTCCAGTTGTATCGATGTGTTTCTAACTCACCTTCGCTTTGGTGCCCTAATGAAGAGTTCACAAAGAAGTCTGCCCTGTTCATCCTTATAGTCTCGGATGGTATTGTAGAGTTCATGGCACACAGCAATCTATACATAGAGAGAAAAAATCACCAAAAAAGTAAACAGAAAGCCAGTGTGGGCATAAGGGTTACACACTACTCTAAAAAGAAGACAAAACTTTTTGACCCACAAAAGGCAAATAGAAAAGAAAAAGGAAAAACCCCCAATTGCCAGATGAAAATTCAAGTCTGGAATATGCTGCACCTCTCCTTCAAAATAAGTCCTAGGTATCTTTCATCAGATTTATACTTCTGGTGATTTTTTTTTTTTCCTGTTCACATCATTCTTTTGCTTAAAATCATCCAATCAAGGGGTTTTCATTACAGAGAAAATAAAATCTAAACTCCTACCACTGCCTACAAGGCCTTACATACTCTGGCTGGGTGGAGCTCACCAGGCTCCTCCCTTCTGACAATTTTTCTGTAATCACAATATACCAACCCAGCCCTGATCCAGCCCCTCTGCATGGCTGGCTAGATTTTTATACAGAATCTTCCAGAAGATTCAGGCTAAAGTGGCCTAAATCATCCAAACTTTTCTTATTATCACTAGCTGATAATATTATTTGTTCACTTTTTACATTTTGCTTCCATCACCTTGGAATCTACGTTCCATATGAAAAATGGGTTTGCTTCACACATATCTATATCCCAATCACCAGAACAGTGCTTATCACATGACAGATATACAAGTATTTGTTAAGTGAATATGTGTCATAAAATACTGATATACTTTATTATTATTATTATTTTTTTTTTTGTGGCACCGGGGCTCGAACCCACAACCTCACGCCTATCAGGCAGGCACATAAGCTGCCGAGCCAAACTCCCAGCCCTAGTTTTCTGAGACAGGGTCGCACTATGTAGTTCAGGCTGGCCTCACTCACGTTGTAGCCCAAGCTGGCCTCAAACTCACAATGCTCCGCCTACCTCAGCCTCCTGAGTGCTGAGATTAAAAGCATGCACCACCACGCCCGGCTTCTTTATTGTTTTATATTATTAAATTATACTATTACTTTAAGACTTTCAGCTAAATATATACCTCTCATTAAAAAACTTAAGATGAAAAAGAAGTGAAGACACCTTATATCTCAAACACTTCACCATAAAAGGAAGGGTAGGGAAATCATGAGAAAAGCAGTCAGAAACTGCACAACTCACAGGATCTACTGTTGGAAGATTGGACAGTCTCCTCCTTTTCCTGCTTGGGCCTGGTGTGGGTACAGAATGGTGTCCATCATCAAAGTCCCCGCTGACACTGCTAGAAGGAGAAGTAGCTCTTCTTCTCTTGGAACCCATGGAATCCAATTTCTTCTATAAGAAATAATTAGCCACATTGTTATATTTAAATTTCAACTCTGCCACCAAGCTTTCAATTGGTCACCTGCCACCAAACTCTCTGACTCTGAAGGACATTTTAACTGTTGCAAAAAAGTAAAACTGGCTGTAAATTTTTTGCTTTACTTTCAACTTTGATGACTCAACTTCTTTGGGCCCCAAAGTTACCCTGGACTGGCATTTCCCAAACCATGTGTAGTGACTGAGTGGTACAAGAGTGCCCTGGAGGTATTGATTCCTAAGCCCCCGAGGCATCCAGGCAGCCCTCTGAAACAGAGGCTCCAAAATAGTAACTGTTGATATCAGCAGCCTCATCTGCTTTTCTGTATGCTGTACTATTATGATCATTTTCCAAGTGGACCATGATGTGGAAAACACCAGGAAGCAAAGCCTAAGGCAAACGGGGGCGGGGGAGAGTAAAGGAATTATGGAAAGTTATCTTTCTAGCATAAAACGAACACCTTGAAAATGAAGTTTCTACACTCATTAAAGCAGGATTCACAAGCTATGCCCCTACAGAACAATCAAGATTTCTCATACACAGGCAGAAATAGCAAAATGGTGCTTTGAAACTTCTATTTATCCAGACTATCTCCTTTTCAGATATATGATACGCTCTACACCTGCAAATTTTAAAATTATAACTTTAAGTCTAACTAGATCAGGGATAGTGAACCTTTTAGAGTGTTCAATGATTCAAACAGCCTGCTGACTAGATGATCAGCAAGAAGACCTCATAGCTAAGCTTTCAGGTTCTGTTTGGGTATTCGGAAACACAAAAATAACTGTTATTGTTTTGTTTTGTAGAAGTTTTAGATTGGTTGCTAAGAAAATAATCTTAGCACAATTTCACAAACACATGTATTTGACTATAACATAAAAAACAGAACCACTGAAAGAATCTATGGTTACAGAGAAATGGTATATACTCAAAAAGCCTACAATGAAGGCTTATACAATATAATAATAGTACCAACATAGTACCAAATGGTATATTGTAATTTCAAAAGTCTTTTTTAAAGCTAGATGAAAAAAACAGATCCCAGTTTCAGTCACAGCATTCATTTTTCAGGCAACTAAAAATGAACAGGAAGAGCAGAACACTGGTTGTAAGTAGTGCCAGGAGAAAAGTTGGGGATCACCAAGAAACAGAAAACAGAAGCAAATTACACAAAAAATTGAGGTAAGCAACTAAGAAACAAGAGGAATCTCAGAGGTCTTCCTCCAAAATAACGTCTACATGGAATTTAAAACAATCTACCATGATGATGTTCCTTTAGACTTTGTCTTACTGTAACTATATTAGTTCGAAGTTGGCTAAAAGCGTCTAAAAGCTTGAAATAAGGACAGCCAGTTTTTGTCAGTATTCAGTTAACAAACTGGCCAAAATTCAAGTTAAAGGAATTAAGGACCAATCCTTTGTAAACAAGCTATGACTATGACACAGGTGAATTTGATGAACACAGGAAGGACCTTTTATGGAGAGGATAATAAAAACTCAAGAAAGATGGGAGGGAAAAGGTAAGAAACGACAGAAAAGGGAAAGGGTGTAGATAATCAGTAATTTACCAGCTTTACCAGAGCACAACCAGCGCCTCGAAAAGCCAGTCTCCTCATTATGTCTGAAGGCCAACTGAAGCCAGTGAGAAGGCAGGACTTTAGAAGTGCTGATTCAGTGTTAGTATATTCAAAACTGAAAGAGAAGGCAGAGAAAAGAGAAATCGAAAAGAGTCAGAGGGAGTAAAAATGAGTATGGATAGAAAACATTCAAATAAAACTGCTAAGAAAGATAATGAAAACCACAGAAAACAGGAATATCAATTCTCTTGCACCCATAAACTGCTACAGAGGCTCAGGCACTAATACTACCTGATCGTTCCTTCATTTTATTTATTTATTTTTGTGACACAGTCTCACCATGTAGTTCAAGCTGATCTCAAACTTGTGGAGAATCTTCTACCTCAGCCCCCTCAGTGCAGGAATTACAGGCATGTGCCATCAACCAAGCTCACTCCTCCATTTTAAAACCAAGTACTTTCATATGCTCAAAGGTGTCACACTAAGGTTCCCCTTTACTCACATGGAATGACTGTCAATTCCAGGAATGAAGCATGCCTGCCCAAATGCCTCCTAGTCAATAAGAGCAGAGTTCAATCACAGAGCTGAAAAGGAGAGTGAACACATGTGTGAGGCTCACATGTGACACCAAATGTTAGCAAAGCTGGAACAAACCAAGAATGGCTCATGTGAACCACATCTGGAAAATCTTTCCCCTCTCAAAATTCAGAATAAGACATTCTTTCCTATTTGCATTGGGAAGACATCACATATAAACTTAGCAAGGTTTCTTTAAAAGGTCTTCAACTATTTTGGCAGTTAAAAATTATTTTTATAAATAATCCAATAAATCAAATAACAAAACATGTAAATCACCAATATAAGTATGTTGTTTAGATGACATAATATCCAAAACTCCTAGCATTAATTTACCTTGGTAAAACAAGAAAAAGATGCAATATAAAGATAAATATCAAAAATTTTGAACCCAAAGAATACATTCTAATATGTAATTGGGACATCTGGCCACAAAGGCAATGTGCTGAGCTGAAAAGCAACAGGACACACATTCAGAAGATTAGGAGCTCCAGATCTTCCATCTTCCCCTGATCCTGCCTGAGTTATAACCTCTAGGATCTGTTCCATTTTTATATTGAGAACAAGAAAGTGTACACATATTCTTTCGGGTTGTTACAGTGGAAAGAGACTATATACAAGAAATCACTTTGAAACTTCAAACCACAACTCTAAGACTACATGTTTCCTGTGCACAAGAACACTTCATTTTTTGTAGCCTCGTCCTACAGAATAGTGTTGGATGTCCGATCTATCTTTTTAACAAACATACTAAAAGTCCACTTCAGCGAGACATTTAAAACAAATGTAGATGTATGCAGTTTAAAAAGGAATCCCCTTCAGTAATCTGTTATTCACAAGGAGAAAAGAAATAGCCCGGCTCTGTGGCACATACTTGTCATCCCAGCACTCTGAGAGGCTGAGGCAGGTGGACTGCAAATCTGAGCCTGGCCTGGGCATCTTAAAACCTTGTTTCCAAAAAAAAAAAAACCCAGGTGATACAACTCAGTGTGAAGATTCTGGGTTCAGTCACCATACTGGGGGAAGGGGTGTGGGGAGAAAGGAAAGAAAGACTTTGTAGTTCAATTCCAGGTGTAAGCCACAAGTCCAAAAGTCTGATAACCAACAATAATCGACAAGGAGCAGTAAAGAATACATAATAATGTGTAACTAGAAGAATACTGACTCATACCCAAATTGTATATTTTGACAATATATAAATTTTTAGTATTCACCTGTGTTTCCAAGGATATTCATACTGTAACGCATGCATAAAATAAAAATCTTGGAAAACAAAAGAATCAAACATAAAACAAATAAACAGAAAAATACTTATACAGTAATCCTACTCCCCAGAGAAAAACCATCCTGTATCGTTTAGGTTCAGTTTTTCACATTTATGCCTTAGTTACCTACTTTTCTTAAATAAAAGTGAAAAAATCATATACACTATTTTGTAGTTGCTTTAACTAAGAGAAAACTTTCAAGTCAACATTCTTCCTCATGTTTAATGGCTTGATAGCAGTTTATCATATACATAAATATACATTTTACTTACACCGAACGTTTCAGTAAAGAATTATTATTAAAGGTATTTTGTATACACTTAAATGCCAAGAAAGTGATCAAGGCCCTTCCATCGATCCACACATACTTGCTACAGTTTTAACCTCAAATACGTCTTCAAAACATACTCTCCAATCTTCCATTTTGGATCTTAAGCTTCAAACTATGATCAAATGGTTAGCAACTACCAAAGCAAAAACTACACTTCTCTTTAATATTTGTATTAAGTCCAAAATGCTTCCAAATTATATTTGAAGAAAAGTGTACTACTAATGGGGGCGGGGGAAGCCACTAATACTATTTTTGAGGAGTCCGGGTTGAAATGTTTTACTTCAACATATGCTACATTATTACAAGAATTTCTATAATCACTGTATTATTTGTCATTTATTTTTCAAGACTTCGTGTACACTTCTGACACTTTCTTCCCCTTTAAATCAAAATTACTTTCGTAGAGTAACAAAGCTGCTTTCCTTCCAGAAAACTTTCTAAGAGATAAAAAAATACTTTATAACCAAAGAACAGTTTTTAAAACCCCGAATCTTTGTGGTATTGCAGATGAAAAGCCGAAATTTTTAGTCTTTACTCTGAATATAAGTACCACTGAAAAGCGCTCGGCTTGAACAAATCATACGGAAAGAATTTCTTAGGAGAGTTTCTGTCGAACCGTCAAGAAACAAGAACCAAAAAAGGAGGCCCCCAGGTTGAGGAAGAAAAGGAGGGCTTTCCTGACCTGTCACTGGTACGGGAACTAAGGGAAACGTTGACAGCTTTGAAGCTGTCCCGCGACCAGCGGGAAAGAGGGGCGCGGGAGCTTCCGGGCCCTGGCGCGCCTTTGTCCCGGCCAGCAGGTGCGGCGAGGCTGCTGGGCCCGCGCGAGGCCCGCCGCGCCCCGCCCCACGCCGCGCCCGGCCCGACCCGAGCGTCCTTACGGCCGGGGCGGGGCCTCCTCCCGCGCCGGGGCCCACACAAAGGCCCGCCAGCTGGCCGTGAGAGAAGGGCCCCGCCCGCCCCGGGACCGGCCTTACCCAGCCGCTCCGCCGCCTGCAACCCCGGCCGCGGTCGCCGAGCGCCGCGCCCCGCCCCGTAGCCGCCACGGCTGCTACTATTGCTCCTCCGGCCGCGGGCACTGCCGTCGCTCCAGCACCGCCGCCCTCACCGCCCTCACCCCTCCCAGTGCCGCCGCAAAACCAGCCCGCGGCCGCCAAGCGATCTCGACACTGCGCGACACTGCGTGCGCGCGCACGCGGAAGGACGGCGACGCGCTTTACTGCAAGGGCGTGAGTACGTGGTATTCGTCTAGGGTCTCATTTCGCACGTGGCACCGTGAGAGTCACTTCGTGAGTGCTGTTCTGCGACCGCCGTTTCCACTGCCAGCATGAAACGGCCGAGTAAGTGGGGTTGTGAGGCGGACGTGGAGAGGCCCTGGCTCAGGGGGTTGCTCTGCTGCGCCTCGGCCTCTGCGCAGATGTGAGGAGCGAGCTGTGGGTAGGCTTACGCCTGCTACTCGCGTAGGCCAACGCCTGGTACCCGCATGGAACTGAGGGTGGGAAGGCCCCGCATAGATTGTTAATCGCTGGCTCGTCGTGCAGAACGAAGGCCTTCCCCGAAGAGGGAGGCCATCGGCCCAAATTATCACGGGGCGGCAGCGTCTGAGCCTGGTTTCGGGTCCAGTGTTTTCCCCTTCTGCCTTAACCGAGAACCACCTCCCAAAGGCGTTCGTCGTTTTGTGAATGGTGTTTTTTTCTTTCTTTTTAAAGCGAACTTTTACATTAATTAAAGTTGGGAAAAGAAATAGCTTTCCAGAATACATGTGGGTCCGTTAATAGTAGGAAAAGGAGGACGTTTGCAGAATGCAGAACGGGCCTGGTTGGTGATTCTTAACCAAAGTGTTTGTCGCTTTAGAGATACGCTTTTGTGTGTAATCTCTGCAGTATGAGAAGAGTAGGCAAAGAGAGCCGGTTCCATCCTAAATCTCTTGATTCAGACTGACTAGGATTTGAAAGTGGCATTTTTTTATTAGGTGCTTCATATCAGTCTTAACATAAGGTTTGACATATAATTTTTTTGTTTCTGTGTAGAGTTAAAGAAAGCGAGTAAACGCATGACCTGCCATAAACGTTATAAAATCCAGAAAAAGGTAAGTTTTTCCTGGGATGCCTATACCAAACATACTGCTATCTTGGTTTCTGCTCCATTTGTTTTTCACTGGATGTCTGGATTAATAATTTAGGGATTGAATAGACCATGGGCATCAGGAGTGCAGCTGTGGGGAAGTAATAATAATCTGTAAACTTTGGTTTACATAACTTCTGTAAGCTGAGTGTGGTGGCACACACCTGTAATCCCAGCACTTGGAAGGCTGAGGCAGAAGGATTGCTGGGGTATTCAAGGCAGCATGAACTACGTAGCAAGATCTTGTCTCCAAAAAAACAAACTATATAATTTCTTTAGAGAGTGGGGGTTTTTTTGGCTGTTTTATATATATATATATTTTCTTCTTTATGTATATTATGTGTATATATATACCTACACATATTTTCTCTGTATGATTCCAGTTAAACCTTACTTTTTGAGGACTTTGTGGAGACAGGGTCTCACTATGTAGTCCAGGTTGGTCTTGAACTCCTTATGTAACCCAGGCTGACCTCAAACTTGCAGCAGTCCGCCTGCCTCAACCTCCTGAGGGCTGGGATTGCAGGCGTGCACCACCACACCCAGCTTTTTCTAAGACATTTTACAGACATAACTAAATTGCAGCCAGATTGATTTCTCACTTAGATTTCTGAATGGAAAAGTATTTTTTAAAGGAATGTAATTTTAGCCGGGTGTGCTGGCGCACGCCTTTAATCCCAGCACTCGGGAGGCTGAGGTAGGAGGAGCGTTGTGAGTTCTAGGCTGGCTTGGGCTACAACGCGAGCGCAAGGCCAGCCTGAGCTACATAGTGCGACCCTGCCTCAAAAAAACCAGGCCTGGGGAGTTTGGCTCAGCGGCCTAAGCGCCTGCCCTGGCAAGCGCAAGGTTGTGAGTTCAATCCCCAGTGCCGCAAAAAAAAAAAAAAAAAAAAAAGGAATATAATTTTGTCTTGTTTCCCAAATAGGTTCGAGAACACCGTCGAAAACTGAGAAAGGAGGCCAAAAAACGGGGTCACAAGAAGTCTAGGAAAGACCCAGGAATTCCAAACAGTGCTCCCTTTAAGGAGGCTCTTCTTCGGGAAGCTGAGCTAAGAAAACAGCAGGTGGGTTAACCAAAACGTCGATGTGTGATATGGTGAGTGTGTGTTTGTGTGTGTGTATATATACACTTTTAGTCTAACAAAGCAATTTGTACACTTTAACATTTATATATTTTTTTAAAGTGAGGTAACAGCATCAGTCTTTGGCTAACTTCTTTCTCTTCTGGACATAGCTTGATGAATTAAAACAGCAGCAGAAACTTGATAGGCAGAAGGAACAAGACAAGAAAAGAAAACTTGAAACTAACCCTGCTGATGAGCCATCTAACGTTGAATCTGCAGAGGTAGGATTTCGTTTCTTTCAAGATGAGAGGAAGCTGGGCATGGTGGTGCATATCTGTAATCTCAGCACTCTGGGAGGCTAAGGCAGAATTTTCAAGCCCAGGCTGAGCAATTTAGACAAATTAAAAAAAAAAAGAACAACTGGGGATGTAGCTACAACTCCCTTGCAACTAATCAGCTATGAGAAACATGAAGAGGGTACAGGTTACAGCTACTAGTATGTCAATTTTGTGTTTTCCCCTTTTATATTCTCTAGGAATTTGGACAAAGCAAAACTAAGAGACCCAAGCTGACCAAACAGCATCCGAAGACAATATATTGTCAGGAACTTAAAAAGGTACCTTAATCTAGGTCAGTGTCTAAAAATGGTAATGAGATTTAAAAATAAGTCATTCCCTGACCTGATAGCCTTATAAAAGTAGAAATTCTGCAAACTTTAACTAATGTGAGAAGGGTGATTATGTTTTGTTGTTGTTGGTTTTTTTTTGTTTGTTTGTTTTTTCCGGCATGGGGAATTGAACTCTCAACCTCACGCCTGCCAGACAGGTGCTTAAGCCACTGAGCCAAACTCCCAGCCCTAGTTTTTGAGGCAGGGTCGCACTATGTAGGTCATGCTGGCCTTGTGCTCACATTGTAGCCCAAGCCGGTCTCGAACTCACTACGCTCCGCCTACCTCAGCCTCCCGAGTGCTGGGATTAAAGGCGTGCACCACCACACCCGGCGGTGATTATGTTCTTGATGGTGTTGCTTCCAAGTATTACTCCCCCAACACACATTTCCTCCCTGTAATTAGAACCTTACAGTGCCTCTCAGCACCTCTTATGAAGACCAAATGGACCTTCTAAACCACATAAATCCGTGGGTGGATTATCCGTGTATTTGACAGTTCTCTGTTCGGGTTTTGTTTTGTTTTGTTTTGTTTTGTTTTTTTAACCACAGCGTCTCACTGTGTAGTTGAGGCTGGCCTGGAACTCATGGTAATCCCCCTACTGAGATAACAGGCATGTGCCACCACACCCAACTCTATAGACAGTTCTGTTTTTGAAATCCATGTTGATCAGAGTCTACTAAGCAAGCTTCTATGTTACTTCCTGTGGGAGAAATGATGAGCATTTCAGTATTATTCATACCACGTGAAGACATGAGATCCAACTCTGAGCTCCTTGCTAGGTAGGTAATGCTAGTAGACTCATATCAAGGGCATTCCTAGAATAAGAGATACTGTTAAAATTGTTCTTCCTTGACAGGTGATTGAGGCCTCAGATATTTTGCTAGAGGTTTTGGATGCCAGAGATCCTCTTGGTTGCAGGTGTCCTCAGGTAGAAGAGGTGATTGTTAAGAGTGGACATAAAAAGCTGGTACTCGTATTAAATAAATCAGGTGAGCAAAAGGGATCCCTGTTGTCTTTTGTTCACTAATGAGGTATGAGGAAAACATCTGAATCAGTCTGATTGTAACTGAAGACTGGTAAGATCCAACTCTGACCTCAGCAGAGCCAGAACATATGCAAAGACAAGGCTTGTCAAAGACAATGGGGGGCAGTTGGGAAGTGGTGGTTTCTGAAATTGATTTGACTGGTTTTTCTAGCATTTTTGTTTGTTTTTTGTTTTACCATTCAGTACTTATTACTGTTAAGTGATGAGTATACCTGATTATTCCTTCTACTTTCTGTACAACATAGAGCATTAGTACAGGAACAAGGTAAATTGGAGTGCGACCAAGTATTTTAAATGAAATAATCACATCATGGATCTGAGCAGCAGGAAGAAGAAAACCCAGAACACAGACTTGTGAAGCAGGAAGTAGGGTCAAAAATCACTGTGAGGAGTCAGAAAACAAGTGACTGCTGGCTATAGAGTTACATTATAGAGCTAGACTTAATCCTAAAAGGGTAAGCAATGCAGGAGGAATTGAAATATGGGAGAGTAGACTTTAAGCTCTGTTAGGACACAGGCAGCATAGAAGGAAGCTTGCCTTTCCGTTTTCCACTTAAGTCCTTTTATAAAACTGGGAAAAGGAAAGTGAGTGAAATCCATAGTTTTAACAGTTTATAGACTCAACAAGATGACCAAATTAAAGCATATGCTGTGTTTCTTAATTTCTATCAGATCTGATACCAAAGGAGAATTTGGAGAATTGGCTAAATTATTTGACGAAAGAACTGCCAACAGTAGTGTTCAAAGCCTCCACACATCCAAAGGATAAAAGGAGGATAACCAAGGTACACTTCGATGTTAGTGGTGGGAAATGTATTTCTTTCCGATTTTGGATGGTTGAAATATGATGAGTATATGAGAAGTTGATAAAAAAGTGAAAAATAACAAGATCCAACTCTGATTTCATCCAGAGATATCTGAAGAAATAGTAGTCCAGTGGTTTAAGAGCTGGGCTCTGGTGCTAAGTTCTTGAGCTTTATGTGTTGTCAGAATAGACTAATGTATTTGAAATTTTAACAGGTGACGATAAAGAAAAAAGCTTTTCCACTGAAAAGTAACGTTTGTTTTGGCAAAGAGGGTCTCCGGAAATTTCTTGGAGGTTTTCAAGAGACTTACGACAAGCCTATACAGGTTGGAGTAATTGGTGAGTTTCAGTTTATCACATTCTACCTATGAGCCAAGAAGTTTTCCTTCTTTAGAACAAGTTATCATGAGACAAAGGGCTTGCTCAAAGCTTTCCTCTTGTCCACTTCACCACATCACACACAAATACAGTTTAAGAACCTAACGGCTGCCAGGTTCAGCTCTTTATTAAGACCAAGCACTACAGGAAGTTGAATTCTAAAAGCCCTTGGAAGCTGGGGGTGTAGCTCAGTGGTACAGCACTTTCCCGACATGTATGAGGCCCTGGGTTCAATCCCTAGCACCACAAATAGGTGAGTACATATATACATAATTTCATCACTTGGGCAAGAAATGAAGCTAAGGCTGGTCTTAGTGTCTAGCACCACAAATAGATGAGTACATATATACATAATTTCATCACTTGGGCAAGAAATGAAGCTAAGGCTGGTCTTAGTGTCGAAGTAAAACACTAAGGTCCAACTCTGATACTGCTCTAAACATCAGGCAGACATAAAATTGGGCAATGAAAATTTTATAAATGCCAATACATTAAATGTCCTAAATGTGTGAATTTCCCTCTTTGTTTTTGTAGGTTTCCCAAATGTGGGGAAGAGCAGCATCATTAATAGCTTAAAACAAGAACGAATATGTAATGTTGGTATATCCATGGGGCTTACAAGGTAAAGAATTTAATTAGAGATGAGTAAATATTTTTAAGCCAATTTTTTGTTTTTTATTTAAAGCTGTCAATGAAAGGAAAAAGGTCAAGCCTACAGTGGTAGGATAGGCTTGGAGGAAAATTTAGTTTTGTCCACAATTTATTTTGAAAGACAAATTAATTAGATTGAGAAAAAAGGAAAGTGTCTCTGACAAGATGTTTTTCTTGGCGTTGAGAAGAGATTAGAAGCTTTCCAGGTAAAAATTGGGGTGGTAGGTACCAGGGATCGAACTAACGACCTGGTTTTCCCAGGCAGGCCCTTGTGCCACTGAGCTAAATCCCCGGCCGTCCAGGTAAAGTAGTATTATGGTAGAAAAACATAGCCATTTGTTAGGTAGATGTAGACGTTATAACATAGTTTTTTTAAAGGGGTGGATATTTTGTTAGGGTTTTAGATACCTATGAAGCAAATGATGACAAATTGGATCTGACTCACTCTGCTGAGTTTTTTCAATCCAACCCTGAGCTTCATGTTCTATGTCTTGTTGCCAGATAAACCAGTGCCCAAATAATGCAATCTCTTTTATTTTAGGAGTATGCAGGCTGTTCCCTTGGACAAACAGATCACGATCATAGATAGTCCAGGTTTCATTGTGTCACCACTTAACTCTTCCACAGCCCTTGCTCTGAGGAGCCCAGCAAGTATTGAAGAAGTAAAGCCACTGGAGGCTGCCAGTGCCATCCTGTCCCAGGCTGATCCTAGACAGGTAAAAATGCTCCCCCCTTTTTAATTAGAAGATTTTCAGTGTTTTATAAAAGATACCCTATTAGGTGAATGACAATTCCTGTTTTGCTTTTTTGCTTTTTTTAAGGTAGTTCTAAAATACAATGTCCCAGACTATAAGAATGCTTTGGAATTTTTTACCAGTCTTGCTCAGAGAAGAGGTCTGCATCAAAAAGGTGGAAACCCAAATGTTGAACGTGCTGCCAAACTGCTGTGGTCTGAGTGGACAGGGTAAGGCTTTTTTCTGTTGGTGTTTTGGTCAATACTTAGAATAAAGGAACTGGCTTTTAACAGATCTTATTTGTAATACCAGTGCTTCATTAAGTTACTATTGCCAACCCCCTGCATCATGGACTCTTTCTCCACATTTTAATGAAAGTATTGTGACAGACATGAAAAGGGGCTTTAATCTGGAAGAACTGGAACAGAACAATGTACGCAACATAAAAGGTGAGAGATTTGTGTTTCACTGCTGTTTTCCTATGTTGACATGCTGATAGAGGTCTCATCAGTTTTGGGTGCATTGTTTCTTTCCTAGCCATCCAGGGCCCTTGTTCAGCCAATAGCATACTTTTTTGGTCTTTGGGTCTGACAAATGGTATAATGGAGGAGAAAGACATACCTGAATTGCCCAAACAGAGAAGAGAGACAAAACAAGAGGAAAGAAAGGACGATGAAGATACGGTTAGTGACCAGGAAAGTGTTTGTTGTGAAGTTGTTAATGTAAAGTGTGTCCTCTGAGTGTTACTTAAAGGTGAAGTGAAGTGCTTTTCCACCTTTATGATGTGTATTAAATGGGAAAACAAAGTATTATGCAGTTGATTGAAAGAAGCACCCCATACTGTTTTAAGTATTTAAGGCTTATGATCATTGGCCTTAATTTTACATATCCTGTTAGGTGTATCTTCAGAGAATAACTGCATTAAAATACAAGCAAAGATTACTAATTGTACCAGTTCTCTGTCCCGTAGGAAAAGATCTCAGACATGTCGCCTGTAGAAGAGACAAGTGAGGAGGCAATGCCAGAGGAATCTATTATAGCAGGTGAATCTGGGGCAAAGGACTTCACAAAACAGCTTGCTGTAGAATTGTGTTTGTTTGTTTAAATCCTCACTTTCTCTCCAATACAGGTGAACCATCTGTAAGATCTTTTATTACCTTGGATGAAAAGACTAAAGAGGATGATGCTTATGACTTCAGCAGAGATTATGTGTAACAGAACTCATCCTTTTATAAGGATTTAAAGTGCTGTATATGTGTAATGTGCTAATTTTGGTGTGGCATAACTATAAATTTTGTGAATATGTGTCATGTACCCATTAAAGTGATTAAACAATTTAGAAAAGTATCCACATTTTATTTTTAAAAAATTGACTTACTGGTGGCGCATACCTTTAATCCCAGCACTTGGGAGGCTGAGGCAGGAGGACCATTGTGAATTCACAACCAGCCTGAGCTACAAAGTGAGTTTAAGACTAGACTGAACTGCATAGTGAGACCCTATCTCAAAAAATAGGGCCAGGGATTTAGCTCAGTGGCCTAAGTGGCTGCCTGGCAAGTGCAAGATTGTGAGTTCGATTTCTGGTACCAAAAAAAAATTGACTTAGTACACTGAGGGGACAGAAGTAGTAATCTAGAAGCAAAGAAATCTACTGAAAATGTAGGTTTTATTTATACATCAGCCACAGCTTACAAAATTAGAATCCAGCAGCAGTTTTGAACTAGCAGTACTAGTTATACCAGTCTGTTCTGGTCAGTTTACACTGTAGTAAGCAAACACTTGGTGAGGCAGATGGAGACATATTTATAGTCTTATCTTGAAAGCTGACTACCAGATAGGACAAATTGTCATCTTTATCCAGATGAAACAGTCTTTTTCCCTTGGGTTGCTACAGCTAGGCATCAACGCCTACCAAACGTTCCTTCCCACACATGTTGTCTTCCAGGCTTTCCTGAGAAATACTTAACTGTTTTACTTTATGTTTGAGATCTCCATATGTCTTCGGATTAGGCTGAATTTGCCTGTTGGATCTGGGATATACCATTTTTCCCAAACATCAGTGTAGGAAGCAGTTCTTCCCCATGGCTTAAAATGTCCATTCCAGTGGAGTAACTTAGCAGCCTTTACAAACTGGGGTGAGTATCTTTTTCCAGCAGAGGAACCTTACAATTGAGAAAGCCAAATATCTATCAGACAAAAAAGCAATCCCATACCAGAGTACAAGAGTTAAAGGAAACAGGTTATATCCTATCCCAGAAGGTGATTTTAGATACTAATTCCTGAAGAGAGTAAGCCAGTGATGGCAAACCTTAGAGTTTTCGGTAATGAACAGGCCACTGTGGTACAAAGTTTGGCAGCACTGGCTTGGCCATCAGTTACTTCTACTTACCAAGGTGGCGGACATTCCACATAGGGTCGATGGTGGAGTGCTGCTGATAGAATACAATAAGCAGAGGAGGTGTTGTGATGCTGCCAGCCAGTGTTCTGCTATATAAGCCTTCTCTTGGGAAAGATGACAAACATTAGTGACAGTAATGACCAACTCCTTTTAGTTAAGACTCCTTGGGGTTGAAATAAGTTTCCATAGCTGGGCCAGTTAGATACTTACTCTACATTAAGTTTCATCCACTTTTCCAGCTGGTTAGTTATATTCTGTCGTTTCCATTCTGTCAGGTTTGCAACAAAAACTCCAGGATTAAAGGAACAGGTGCTGGCTTTCATGGAAAGCTTACGAATTCTTTCCTTTTTATAGTCAAGATAGCCAATGTAATTGTACTTAAAAAAAAAAAAAATGGGGTAAAAAAATGGAGTAAATGTGCTTGTTGCTTCAAACAGGAAAGATTATAACCTGTAAAAAATTAGCTAGTTGAGCCAAGTGTGATAGCACATGCTGGTCATCCCAGCACTTGGACTGGGGCAGGAAGTCTGAACTAGTGAGACTGTCTCAACAGAAAGGCCTTGGATTTAATCCTCAGTACTCAAAAGGGGTGGAGTTTAAGACTCTTCAGATTAGCACCAAAATGTGACATTAAAGATTTCAAGTAAGTTGGGACCTACAGTTTGATTTACTAAAGCAGACATTTAAGGTAAATTAGGTTAATTCCACAAATGAATGTACAGAACAGGCACCTTGAGTTTTGTTTTGTTTTTTGAGATAGGTCTCACTATAGTTCAAGCTGGTCTTGAACTTACTGTTCAGCCCAAATTGGCCTGGAACTTGTGATCCTCCCACCTTAGCCTCCCAAGTGCTAGGATTACAGGTGTGTGTCACCACACCTGGTTTGAGTTTTGAGATGAAATATGAAGGAAATGTAAGATGACCAAAAAAGAGAACTCCCTAAATCTGTCACCTCTTCCTTTTGAACTATTTTTATAAGGAGTAGGGTGTCTAGTGAGTAATTTACCTGGTTCCCTGCTCCACGGATGACAACTTTAGTAGAGGCTGAGTCGCAGTCTTCTGAAAACGCAGCTGCATGTCCTGGCTTCAGAGGAGTACGGTACAGGGCAAGAATATCACCTGCAATGGATACCATGAGGCAGAGGATTTCAGGTGATGGTTACAGCATTGGTGGTTTTGAGACTGCCTGTACCTCCCCATTATTTCTCTGTATGGGGACCTTTACAGGAGACCATAAATAAGACAACAACCATAGCCTGCAATTTAGATAGCGACATTCTTTATTACCTTGCACAATTACATCATCATCCATGTATATGGCCTTCTTTGCATTGGGAACCAGGACTGGCAAATAGAACCTTGCAAAAGTTAACTGGAAAAGAAGCAATGGTATAAGATACAGTGTCTATGCTTTTATTTATGTAGACGCTAATAGAATGTTCTTGGGACCCTTGCAGAAAATATCCAAAGGACTTACAATCATTTAGGCTTGGTCCCCAGGGAATTATGCACTGTACCCGCGTTAGCCTGGTATTCTAATCATTTCCTAATACTCCCAAGTATAAACAAGGATGCATGGAACTCACTGGTTTCATTGACTCCCCCTGGTCAGGATCCTCCTTTACTTTCCCTTCCAAAAGTTTAGTGTCAAAATTCAGAATTTTGTACCTGATGTTTTTCAGGGGACCACTATTGAGCCATGACCTAATGAAGAAAACACACCACAGTTCAGTTTTAAATATTCACGTTTTCAAGCCATAGCCTTATCTTTATGTTCTTGCTAGTATGGCCATAACTTAATGTAAGATATCCTAGGGACCAAATAGGTATTTTTGAGCTCTTTTACCACTCTTGAGACTTGGTTTCCTACTCTGAAGTGAGGGTATTTCTACTAAAGTCCCTCCATGTACCAAAATTCTATGATAATTATCTTCCAACACTAAAACCACTTTAAAAAAATGGAATTGAGGACATCCCATCACCACATACACCATTTCGCATACACTAGTGAAAAAAATGAGTCAAAGTACAATCAAATAAAAGAACTATGAACAGTTCACTATGATTAAGTGAAAATTCACTAGGATTAAGTGTAATCCACCAGCATCTGAGGCACTGTCCAAGAAAAGCTAGTGTTTCCTGAAAAGTACTACATGATTTCTCTAGTCCATTCCAAATCAGAATTTTGTGTACGTTTAAAGTAAAATACAGTCTTGTTTTTTCTTGTTTTTTTGAGGCAGCGTCTCACTATGTAGTTCAGGCTGGCCTTGAATTCACTATGTAGCCCAAATTGGCCTCAAACTTGAAGCGATCCTCCTGCCTTTGCCTCTGGAATGCTGGGATTACAGGAGTGTGCCACCACACATGGCAACTATAGTTTTAATTCAGTATTTGTTTGTATACCTTGATGGGTTCTAAGTGTGAATCATACAGAAAGCCACAAGCACAGAAATATTTTACAACTTTGACAAATGTGAATCTCTTAGTCTAGCTGTTTCTTGGAAATAAGACTTCGTAAATCTTTCATGGATAAACTCCCATAAGACTGGGTTTCTATTATAGCAATCAACATGTTCCCAGTGGCCTGAACCACCAGGTGGCTTGTACCATTGGTGGTACACTTTTATTGGCCTTTTTATTAATAAAATTAATAAGCTGCTTGACTGGACAGTCATGCATGGTTCAAGCCACTCAGCAGCCCTATCGTGAACATGTTAAAAGAGTAGCATTCACTAAGCAACCACTGTGCTAAGCAGTATACATATTTCTTATTTACTGCATTTGACACTCCCTAAGTTGAACATTGTGCCTTTGACACAACACTACCATGATTACAGATGAAGGAATGGGTTCTACGGTTTCCCCAAACACCCTGGTTTAGGATTTGGATCAGAATCTGTGCTTGCTTCACCACATTATCTTGACCTTGTGCCCAAGCTTCTTCCCACTCTAGACCAGAACTAAAGTCTGTCTATAAGATAAGGAATTTGTGATTTTTAAGTCACCATATTGCTTCCTTCATTAAAAAAGTCTTATTACCAAAAAGTATCAGTGTTATTACCAAAGCAGTGACTGTGGAGTTAATAGTATACATAGCACAAGACTGTATCATTTCTGCTGTCACGGGGACATGCTCATAATCATGGAGAAACATCATATGTGCAGCTTCTATGTGGTATAATCCCAATAAATTCATGTAATGTATATATATAATATGCAAATCTCACCGAAGATGGTCTGCTGTACTGTTAAGTGTAACAATGTAGAAAATCACATTGGAGCGAGTGTTGTGCTGAATGCTGTTTATGGCTGCAATGGCCCCCCCAAGCCTGTCTTCAGATGCAGCAATAACCACAGGAATTTCTTCTTGTTTCCCGTCTACTGCAATGCTGGGAGCATTTGGGACAAAGTCAATAGGCTCAAGTCCCAGAAATCCTGAATCTGAAAGGAATACACACAAAGAAGGTACTGTAATACAAATACAAATGCAATAGCTTTAGTTTTTGATCAGAATCTAAGACATGAGAGAGCTAGTGTGAGGATTACTGTAGTGGTTTACCTTATGCTTTCCCATTAAAGTTTGAAGCACACAGCCCAGAAAATGTTTTCCTCTATGTAACCCAGCTTTTGAAAAAGTAGAAGTATTTAATAAAATAGGCTGAAAACACTCGGACACACTATTAGTAGAAAAGTAATCTTTCCAGAGTACGTTGTGACAATTTGTATCAAGAGCCTTGAATAGGTACATGGCCTTTTAACCAATCACTTTCCCTTGCCACATCTCCTTAGAACAAAATCTAAAATGTAATCAAGATAAATAAATAAAATGTGTACTCGGGAAGCTGAGGTAGGAGAAGCATTGTGAGTTCAAGGCCAGCTTGGGCTACAACGTGAGCGCAAGCCCTGCCTGAGCTACATAGTGCGACCCTGCCTCAAAAAACTAGGGCTGGGAGTTTGGCTCAACAGCTTAAGCGCCTGTCTGGCAGGCGCGAGGCTGTGAGTTCAATCCCTGGTGCCACAAAAAAAAAAATAAATAAATAAATAAAATGTAATCAAGTCATAATTCTAGGTTAGTACAGTATGTCTTTAAATGCACAAGGCCTAGTTTCAATCCCTGGCACCACCAAAAAGAAGAAAGTCACATTCCCAACCTTATGGTTAAGAAATTTCTGGATCAGAATATCAGACTGAAATAGAAAAGACAAGCAGAATGCATGGTACTTAGCAACTGCAAATATTATTCCTTGTCCTTTTTTTTTTTTTCCTTCAGTACTAGAGATTGAACTAAAGGCCTTCAGACTGAACTATATCCCCAGCCCTTTTATTTTATATTTTGACACAAGATCTCACTAAACTGCTAAACACCTCCCAGGCTGGGCTTGAACTTTCCATCTTCCTGTCTCTGCCTCCCAGAGCATGGGAATCAGATTACAGGTGTGTGCCACTACAGTCAGCATTGTGTTTGTTTGTTTGTTTGTTGAAAGTCATGGTCTCACTATATTGCCAAGGCTGGCCTCAAACTCACAATCCACCTGCTCTGGCCTCACAAGTAGCTGGAGTTACAGCCCTGTGCCATCATATAGGCTCCTTCCTGCCTTTTACAATAAAATCAGCCCTCTTTATCTGTGGGGCCCATATACATGAATTCAAGCAAGCACAGATCAGAAATACTAGAACCAAAATTAGTGTACTACACATGTAAAGTCTTGGTTTTCTTGTCATTACTATCTAAACAATACGGTATAGCAACACAGGTATTTACAATGTATAAGTCAGTGAAGGTGAACTTTTTAAAGCTTTCAACGATAACAGCTAGCTGAGGCATACACGCTATAGTTCACCACCACCAGTATAAGTAATCCAAAGCAGCTAAAATATACAGTAGGATGTACATAAATTATATGCAAATTCTGTGCCATTTGATACACAGGATATGAGATCCACGGGACAACTGTTTACTGATTAATTTACTCATCATTGAATGCTGAGTACCTATTATGTTCCGGACAGTATGTAGGCACTGGGGTTATAGCCATGAATAAAATACACAAATTCCTAGCATCATGGAGGATAGACAATAAGCAAATACATACATATATATGTGTGTGTGTGCGGCTTGTAATTCACTTCTTATTGTGGAATTACCATCAAAAATTCTGAAAGTCACTATCAAAAGAGTTTTCTATGGAATAAACTATATCATATGAAAATAATATATAAAGAGTTTCTGGTATCATGCTGATATGCTTATGATAAAATAATGTGGATGAAGCAGGATTGCAAGTTTGAGCCCAGCCTGAGAAACCTAGTGAGACCCTGTCTCAAAATTTAAAAAATTTAAAAAGAGCTGGGATATAGCTCAATGTGAAGGCCCTGGGTTCAATTTCCAGTATAAAAACAAAAACAAGAAAGAAAACATGTCATATACAGTTTAATATAACCTGAACTGTATAAAAAATATATACAAAGGTTGGACTATACAAAACCAAAATTTTTAGTTAACTCTAGACAAATAAATCATTCTACCAGGGCTGGGAGTTTGGCTCAGTGGCTTAAGCGCCTGCCTAGCAGGTGTGAGGTTGTGAGTTCAATCCCTGGTGCCGCAAAAAAATAAATAAATAAATCATTCTACCAATTTTTACTGATCATTTCCTAAGTATCAACCATCAGCCTTAGGCAAGGAGATAAAGCAATGAAAAAAAATGCTATCTTGAAAACTGAATGCTTTTTCCTTTTGTATAAATTTTCCCAAGAGCATGCATTATTTTATATATATATATACATGTATTGCTTTGTTTTGTTGAGGCAGGGTCTCACTATGTAGCTCAGCTGGCTCTGAACTCACTCTGTAGCTCAGACTGGCCTTGAACTCATGGTGATCCTCCTGCCTCAGTCTCCCAGGCTGGCCTTGAACTCACAGCAATCGTCCTGCCTCCACCTCCTCAGAATGCTAGGATTACAGGCATGTGCCACCACACCCAGCTACATATATATATTGTTTTTAAAAATATGTTATCAGGGCTGGGGGTACAGCTCAATGGTACAGTGCATGTGTACAGTCCTGGGTTCAGTTCTCAGCATCAAAAAAAAAGTATGTTATCAACACTAAAGGCCATGCATGGTGGTGCACACCTGTAATTCCAGCACTTGGGAGGCTGAGGCAGGAGGATTGCTGTGAGGCTGATGCCAGCCTGGGCTACAAAGTGAGTTCAAGGCCAGCCTGAACCACATAGACCCTGGCTCAAAAAAGACAAAAAAACAAACACTCTTAAAGTCAAGGGGAAAGTTATTATTCTTTTCTTTCTCTGGTCAACTATAGTGGTTTGCAATCCAAAAATGACTTTTGGAGCTGGGTGTGGCAGTACACACCTGTCATGCCAGCACTTGGGAGGCTGAACCAGAAAGACCACTTCAAGATCCAGGCCAGCCTGGACTACATAGTGAGACCTTGTCTCAAAAAAAAGAGAGAAAAAAAAAAAGCCACAAAAATACTTTTTGACACTCTGAAGACTCAAACATCCCTCAATACCAAGGTAAAGCAGTATGAGCATCTAATTTACAACAACTTGCTATGTAATTATAAAATAACATGACGTTTTTAAAATCAGCTTACAAGGGCCCAGGGATTTAGCTCAGTGGCGTAAATGCCTGCCTGGCAGGCGCAAGGCTGTGAGTTCAATCCCCGGTACCAAAAATAAATAAATAAATAAATATCAGCTTACAAAAAAAAAAACAAAAATACAAAAATCTGCTTACAGCCGGGCGTGGTGGCGAACACCTTTAACCCAGCACTCGGGAGGCTGAGGTAGGAGGAGCATTGTGAGTTCGAGGCCGGCTTGGGCTACAACATGAGCACAAGGCCGGCCTGAGCTACACAGTGCGACCCTGCCTCAAAAAACCAGGGCTGGGAGTTTTGGCCTGTCTGACAGGCGCGAGGTTGTGAGTTCAATCCCTGATGCCACCAAAAAAAAAAAAAAAATCTACTTACAAGCCTTTATGATATGTTTTATAACTAGAGTTCTACTGATGTGGTTGCTCAAGTTAAATGAAAGTAATACAGGCAAAGAAAAGTAACCAGAGTAACCCTACTGACCAGAATAAGCATCAGATATCATGGATACTTGTCTGCTCCCATCTTCTAAAGCCCTGCACTGCGGAAATGTGAGCAGATGGCAGCCTACAGGGGCTCCTCTAAGGCCTGTGATTTGATGAAAAGGAATATTCTGTCAGATCAAACCTTTAGCTAATGTTTGCACTACAGGGAGTTGAGGGGTACACTACAGGAGTAACAGGAGTACCCACCATGCCTTTGGCCAGAATCTTTTGCAAGTCCAAAAAACAAGCTTTCGGTTCTTTGAGGACTCCGTTGTCCACAACAAAGTAACCTGAGAGTTTAAGGTGCTATTCTCAAAAATTAAAAAACCAGCCAGACGTGGTGGTGCACACCTTTAATCCCAGCACTCAGGAGGCTAAGGTAGGAGAAGCGTTGTGAGTTCGAGGCCAGCTTGGGCTACAATGCGAGCACAAGGCCGGCCTGAGCTACATAGTGCAACCCTGCCTCGAAAAAACTAGGGCCGGGAGTTTGGCTCAGTGGCTTAAGCGCCACCTGTGTGGCAGGTGCGAGGTTGTGAGTTCAATCCCTGGTGCCGCAAAAAAAAAAAAAAAAAATTTAAAAACCACTTAAAAAAAAACAAAAAAAAGCTGGGCATCTTGATACCCACCCATAATTAATCCCAGCACTCTGGGAGCCTGAGGCAGGAGGATCACAAACTTTGAGCTGAAACTGAGCAACTCAGTGACTTAGACCTTCTATCCAAAAAAAAAAAAAGGATGGAGATACATAGATCATTGCAAAGGCCTGGCCCTGAGTTCAAGCCCCAGTACCACCTATCCCCTCAAAAAACTGATCCATATAATGATGTAGATTAGGATGTGGGATACAACAAACTGCAACTGCTTAACAGATTTCAAGGCATTAGTAAAAATTCCCATACCTGAAACCTCATTCCTCAGCAAACTGCTCAGGCCCAGGAAGTTATGATGCAAAACCAGTAAGAAGAGAACAACAGCCAGGACCAGGATGACAATGTTTACTGAAATAGGAAAAACATGCATTATCTCTCTTTACCTTTGACTAGGTATAAAAGCAACACAACTTACAGAGAGAACATACCTTTACGGAATGACATCTTTTTCTTCTGTCTTATATGTTATTAACCCTACAAAACAAAATCAAGTCCCCAAAGTCAGTAAAGTAACTACATGACAATGGCCATCAAAATGCTCAGATAAGCCGGGCGTGGTGGCGCACGCCTTTAATCCCAGCACTCGGTAGGCTGAGGTAGGCGGAGCGTTGTGAGTTCGAGGCCGGCTTGGGCTACAGCGCGAGTGTAAGACTGGTCTGAGCTACATAGTGCGACCCTGCCTCAAAAAAACCAGGGCCGGGAGTTTGGCTCAGTGCCTTAAGCGCCTGCCCTGGCAGGCGCGAGGCTGTGAGTTCAATCCCCGTACCGCAAAAAAAAAAAAAAAAACCCAAAAACGCTCAGATGCTTTTACTTACGTAGAAAAAGAGACACACATAGTATTCTGCCAGTAAGCTGTAAACTGGAAAAATACGTAGCCTTAGTCTTGTACACTGAATGTTTCAAGATTAAACTAGACATAGATTCAACTGTCTATGATGAAGTAACCTAAGAATTTAGAATGCTAGTCTCAAAAATTAAAAACCTGCTAAAGGAGAGAAAAAAACAGCGAGCTTCTGAAGCTTAGAGATCTGTTGGTTAACTACCATCTTTTAAGAAAATGGTGTCCAATATTGTCCCTCTGCCCTGACTAATCCTCTCTAGCTCATCTGATACCTTCACTTCATCAGAACAAATAATTCAATGGAAACAAGACTGTAGTGTTAAAAAAAAAAATGTAGTGTAACTAAATTTATTAAGCAGTTAAGTTTCTATAGCAATCTCTGAGAAATGTTTCATTAAAGACAGGTTTTATGCAACTATGACAATAGGATTACACATTTGAGAACTTTAGCCCTTTTTAAACTTTATATTCACCTATCTTTTACATAAGGTTTTTTTTTTTTTCCTAACAGGAATCACACTCAGGACCTTGCACTTGCCAGGCAGGTGCTTATCCCACTCAGTTATATCCCCAGCCCAAGGCTACTTACTTTCCAAAGCATTTTCAAACATATTTCTAAGAATCAAAGTTACCGTAGTTACCGTAGTTTTTTGTTTTGTTTTGTTTCATTTTTTTGAGGGGGAATTGTGTTTTGTTTTGTTTTTATTTTGTTTTGTTTGAGACAGGGTCTTGCTATGTAGTTCAGGCTGCCCTTCAATTCATTATGTAGTCCAGGCTGGCCTCAAACTCAAGGAATTCCTACCTCAGTAATCAAAAGTGCTGGGATTATAGGTATGCACCACCATGCCCAACCGAAAGTAACTCTGAATTGATTTCATTTTAGGTAAACTGTGTGACATCAAGCACTTGATTTCTAAAGGCCTTTGAAAAGAGGAAAAAATATTAAGGTGTTTCAAAACTGGGTATTATAGGCCAGATTACAAATCTGGGTTAAAGTAATTCAGACTATCTAAAACACAAACATACTCATTTCTTCCTAGAGCAGTGTATATGAAGTACATTGTATTAATGAACTTTCTCTCTAAAGAATACACATCATATGCCCTATGGTACATGTCTGTATCAGACTGTGGGCTAAACCTTACCTAAAGAAGCAGGTAGATTGAGAACTGCTCAGATAAAAGCCCTAACATCTGTCTGCTTTGAGCCAGCTTCCACTACAACTGGATACACATGCATGTGCACACACGCACACACACGCACACATAAAACCTCATTCTAATAAATCCCAAATAATGATTGATACATGGGACAATGCTTTAAGCTCATCAACCTCCAGTAACAGTCACAGAGAGTACCATACATGGATTAACATAATGTATTTGTGCTATTCCAGTTAGCCAGACACAAGAAAATCATAATTTTAGCAAGTCTTTAATGTACTTAAGTAGATTAGCATGGCAGAAACCACTTGTTCCTAAAACTTTTACACATGCAAAATGCCAGTTATTATAGAGTATGTCTGATTCGTATTTCCTTTCCTGGTAGCATAGTTGCCTTGATCTGTCCTCTGTTTAGAAGGAATTCTCAAAACAAAACTGCAGGTATACTCTCAATTTGTAACACTAATGTGTTTTTATAAGAATACACAACTATTCCATTTCATCAGCAGTCTTACACTGTTCACTACAAAAAATATTTTTCCTTAGAAATTATAAAACCTTGCCAGGCGTGGTGGCACACACCTGTAATCCCAGCACCCAGGAGGCTGAGGCAGGAGGATCATTGTGCGTTCGAGACCAGCCTGGGTTACATAGCGAGTGCAAGGACAACCTAAACTGCATAGTGAGACCCTGTCTTAAAAAAAAAAAAAAAAAAGAAAATTAGTTGCTTCTTCTCTTCCTATATAACCTGGGTTCCAGCCTCCTCCACCACTCCTTCTGCAGTTTCTTCCTAGAACTATGCATATCCTTCCACCTGCTCGTGCTGAAGACAGCCACATCCTTCGCTTGGACCCATACAGTCCTTTCACCCAGAATTGCAGGTCATTTGCAGAAACCATTTCACCAAGGATACTCAAGAGAAGGCATCACTGGGAGGAACATCAGGAGGAGGCCACGTGGCTACTGAGAAGAGCATTCTTCAAAGAGAAACTATGATATAGAGTCTTGAGGCACAAGTGTGGCAGAAATAGCAAGGAGGCCAGTGTGGCAGTAGCGGTAACAGCAGAAGTTGGAGAGTTTTGTAAACTACTGCACAGAGCTGAGCTTTTGTTCTAAGTAAAACAAGAAACTGTGGGAGGGACTTCTGGGAAGATGGCAGATTGATAAGCACCAAACTCCTCATAAAAAATAAAACATCCCCTTAACACCTGCCCCCCAACACACACACATGAGAAATCAAAGGTGGGCATACCCATTAATAGGAAAGAAATTTCAAGGGGAAAAAACCAGTTTCTTTATTTTTTTCTTTTTATTTGCTAGCTACCTACATTTATATATATACTCTCAGCATCTATGCCTGCTTCTTGTTTTCCCTCCTGTGACTATGGGCCAACTACTTCCGTGAAAAAACACTCCACTGGTGCTCTGGATACTATCTGGTAATTGCTGTCTTGGTGTAGCATCATCAACCCTTCTCAGTCTGTGGTTGGTCACACCCATCAAAATGTTCAAACATGTTCTGGAGACTTCCCATTAATTAGGAAAATAAAAAAAGATACCATTCCCCCACTCTACCTCAGCTGACTCACAGGCCCACTTCTCTGCCACTTTTTTTTTTTTTTTGGACAGCGCCTGGGTATGCAGTTCAGGCTGCCCTCAAATCCACTATGTAGCCAAACCTGGTCTCAAATTTGCAGTGATTCTCCTGCCTCAGCCTCCTGAGTGCTGGGATTACCACAACTGTCCTCTTCACTCTAAAATGTTGGAAAAATTCAACATCTCCAGCCTCCCCCAACCAGCCCCAAATCATCTCTTTATCCTCTTTACTGCCAAAGTCAACAGGAAAATTCGCCCCACTTCTCCTCAGTTATGGAATTATCTCATTTGTTTATTTTTATCCTCACTGACTAGACTTGGAAGCTCTAGGAAAACAGGGACCTTGATGAAAATGTTTACTGATACATCACTGCCACCTAAAACTGCCTGGCAAATGGTAGTAGGCAGGTAATTTTTGTTGAATGAGCAAGAGAAAGAAATCTTTGGTAATCATGAAAACAAACTATAACATAAGGAAAAACATGGAATTCTAATAGATAGCCTCCCCTGACAGGCAATTAATTTTCTTTTCTGAGACCTTTGTAGTTCAAATACCATAAGGATTCCACAGCAACTGGCATCCTATGAAGTGTACTTGAAGAGAAGCAACCCAGAGGAATATATTTACTTATAAAGACAACAGAAAGTCTGGTCACACAAGAAATACAGATGGTGCAAGCGAGTCCCATGCAAACTTTTGTTTTTTCTTGTATCTGATCTATACATGCACTGGGCTCCTTCTGAGATGGGGTCTGCATTTTCCTGAAAGGTGGAAAAGCACTAAGTAGATCTAGTCACTTTCTCCTACCCCTTCAGGGCTAGTTCCTACTTTTCTTTCAGGAGTTTGGGAGCCTTTCCAAACCCCACGCTGAGCTGTACCTCCCTAAGCTTCCACATCTCCTGCGCCTCCCTCCCACCTCGGTCACTCCAACTGTCATGTATTTCTGGTGTGATGTGGCTGTCTCCCTTGACATACTCTGCCCTCTAAAAAGGCGATGCCTGCTCCACTGGCTAGCGCAAACAAGGCACAGGGAGAAGTCGCTAGATGCGTGACCGCGGCGGCAGGCACACTCCTCCCTACCCGGAGTGCCTAGAATCCCAGCATCTGTAGCTGACCCTGCACTTAGAGCAGAGACCAGAGACAGCCGGCTGACCCCAAAGGATAGGACTGCCCAAGACGGTTTCTCTCTGAACGTGCGCACCCCGCGGGGGAGGACCCAAGCTTCTAAAACATACACCGAGCCTGTGGGGCTGGGGAGCCCTTGGCTGGTTTCCATGGGGAGGGTCTATCCTGGGTCCATGAAGCGGACAAATACGTTTATGGGCAAAGTTTGAGACCACAAGATGGGGGCTGTGTCCACGCGGTGTGAGGAGCGCACGAGGACCCGGGTCTTCTCTCCGAGAGCATTACCCCTCTCTGGGAGATGCGGCCCGGGTTCCCCCAAATTCTAAGAGTCGGCAGGGCCCGCTCACGCTGAGGAGTGACAAGGAGGTGGCGAAACGTCCCGGGCACCCGGCCGGGCCGGAAAGGCCGGGTTAGGGCCCGGTATGGGTAAGCCGTTCCGTCAGACGCTGGCCGCTGCCGCCCTTACCTGCAGTGGGAGGACAGCAGCCGCCGCCCGCGCCCCGGCCCGCCCAGCCAGCTCAGCGCCCTCGCAGCAGGCCCCGGGGCCCAGCCCACCGCCCGGCCGCCTGCGTCTGCTGTGCTCCGAGCCGAGCCCGCTTGCCCACTTGCCCGCTTGTCCGCTTGCCCGCGAGCCTCTCCGCAGCGTGGCAGTACGACACCACAAACCCCACACAGCTCGCGCCTCTGGCAGCTGGAGCAGATTGGCCAGCAGGCGCCGCGGGGCAGCCCCGCCGCTGGGGTCCTAGCGGAGAAAAGGCCGTCTCCATGGAGACGCGCCTAGCGCCGGCAGCCCTTAAACCTCTGAGATGCTGCAATGAGCAATTTGTCTGTTCGGGGCCGCGGCTTCCGGAACCCAGCAGCGCTAAGAACGAACCCTTCACGGATGCGTGATGCCTCGGCCGGGTCGCACCCTCGGCCCAAGCGGGCGGTGCGCCGGGCTACGGCCAACTTCAAAACTACACGTCGCCTAGCGACGACGCGGGGCGGGGCCACAGGCTGTCCTGGCCTGTCCGGAACTTCCGCTTCCGGGGCGGCGGCCTTAGAGCTCAGGGCTTCAAACGACCCATTCCGCGACGTTCAGTGTCAGACTTTGGCTGCTGAGCTCCCTCAGTATTGGCTTCTCTTGCTACGCTGTCTGCCTCCTCCGTTAACCATGATGGAACATCTGAGCTCGCTGCCCACACAGATGGTGAGAGTGCGGCCCGGGGAGCCCTGCAGCCTCGAAGCCCTAGTCGGAGCGCTGACCCGGTGCTGCGTGGTTTCCAGCCCGGAGGATTGCAGTCCGTCTTTCCCTGATTGTGCCTCTTGGGTCCTCGTTACTCCCCGTGAAAGGACCTTCTCACCCCTGCACCCTTAGTGTGTTCAGGCTCTTCCAGGAAACCCAGAATTTGAATTTTTAGCTTTAGTGTGGCCCGTGCCGAGGCTGAGAGTTCCGTGCGATGGTTCCCTTGGTAGCGGGACCAATATCTGTTTGTTCTTCACCTCTAGGATTACAAGGGCCAGAAACTGGCTGAACAGATGTTTCAGGGGATTATTCTTTTTTCTGCAGTAAGTATGATTTTACATTTAATTGTTTTTTTATTTTTACTACCCATCTTGACTATTTAATATGCTTTGTTTGTTTCTAGGTAGTTGGATTTATCTATGGGTACGTGGCTGAACAGTTCGGGTGGACTGTCTATATAGTTATGGCTGGATTTGCTTTGTCCTGTTTGGTAAGAAATCTGTGGGTGTTGGGGCGTTAGTGCCAGGATAGGTTTTCTGAGTTGGGTTGCTTTGCTTGGACCCAGTCCCCTTGGCCCCCACTTTCCCACCAGTGTTTCTCCTCACTACGTTGGATAAATGGAATGTTAAATAGTGTCTGTTGGTGTAAACTGTATGAAAATTTACAGTTTACTTCATCTGCAGCTCCTGCAGGTAATAAAATCAAAACCAGCAAGAATTTCTCACAGTGCTCACACTGCCTCCTCCTTTCTTTCAGGTTAAAGCTTTATGTGTTAACAGTAAGGCTTGTTCCTATCATCCTATAGTATACTGTTTTGTCTCAGCAGTGACACAGAACTTTCATAAGAACTGTCAGTTTTTGTTGATGTTGTGTTATTAACCTTTAGTGTAGGAGTCGTTTGGTAACCAGGCATTATACATAACGGTCTTTTAAATTTTTAACAGCTATAATTGATTTTTTTGTTGTTTTTTTCTCTTCTGGTCTAGCTGACACTTCCTCCATGGCCCATCTATCGCCGACATCCCCTCAAATGGCTACCTGTTCAAGAATCAGGCACAGAAGACAAGAAATCAGGGGACAGAAAAATTAAGAGGCACGCTAAAAATAATTGATTGGGGTTTTCATGGTTCAACACCTGCTTTTACTTCCTGTGAGATGAGCTAAATTGCTTTCATACCCAAAACGTGAACTAAAATCATCTATACTCTAAGAGCACAGCTGTGTATGGACTTAATTGTGTTTCATTTCTAACCCAGTTTGAACCTAAAAATACCTGAGACCCTATCTTGATAATCTTGTTCTGAAATGGAGAACAGAAAACACAAGTATGCAGTGTTTCTTTAAGATATACATAAAAAATAAATGCCTCAAATAATAATATAGTTTATCAAAAGTTTTATAATTCATTATAGATCATTAAACTATTTTTAAAAAACTCAGTGCAAGTTTGGGTCTAAAGGGTCTTGGTTGATTGTTCTACAAGACTATTAAAAGTCAAAGTTAGAAGTTCATGATTTTGCCAGGTGTGGTGGCACATGCCTATAACTGCAACACTGGGGAGGCTGAGGCAGGAGGATTGCCTCAAGTTCAAGGTCAGCCTGGGCAATTTAGCAAGACCCTATCTCAAAACAAAAAGGGCTGGGGATGTAGCTTAGTGCAAATGTCCAGTCCCCAGTAGCGCAAGAAAAAGTGGCAAAATTGCAGTCTTGGCAAACAGGCCAGCACATTTACCTTTCAGAATTTGGCAGAGCAAATAGTGTACAGATTGAAAAACTTGCACTTGTCCCCTCTCTAGAATACCTTCCCTCAGATACACAGCTTGCTCCCTCTTTTCACTGAGGTCTCTACCCAGATGTCATATAACACTATGCCACATCCATTTAGCCTGCTAGGTCTCATGGCATTTACTGTATCTCACAGTGTACGTTTATTTAACTGTTCTCGGTCGAACATTAGCTCAATGGGAACAGAAACTTCATTTGGCTCACTGAAATTAACACTTCAGTTCTTTGCTCAAACTAGCCACAAATCAAGGCTTCAATAGCCATTTGACTAATGGCTACCCTGTTGGACAGTGTAAACATAGAACATTTCCGTCATCATCTATTGATCATGTCTTATACAAAAACTGAATATTTAATGGATGAATGTCATCATCTATTGATCATGTCTTATACAAAAACTGAATATTTAATGGATGAATGATTTTGTGTATAACAGAATTCACTTTTATTGAATGCCCACAGGGTCATTCCAATAATGAACCATGTACTAAGCAACAGGAAAAAAAAAACCCTCCAAGTAATGGTTGTGCAGGTCATACTCAGTAACAATGCTGCAGTATAGCTGGAGTATGGGCATGGAACTCTTTTTGCCTTCTAAATCTACGCAAATTAAGAAACACTTTTAAGAGAAAATAAAAAAAGAGTGATTGACTTTAGAAACTCATGTCAAAAAAGGTATATCAAAGTCTGAAATGTAAGCCGGGTGTGGTGGCGGACGCCTTTAGTCCCAGCATTTGGGAGGCTGAGGGAGGAGAAGCATTGTGAGTTTGAGGCCGGCTTGGGCTACAATGTGAGTGCAAGGTGGACCTGAGCTACACAGTGCGACCCTGCGTCAAAAAATCAGGGCTGGGAGTTTGGCTCAGTGACTTTAAGCGCCTGTCTGCCAGGCGCAAGGTTGTGAGTTCAATCCCTAGTGCCGCAAAAAAAAAAGTCTGAAATGTAGCCAGTGCCATACTCAGAAGAAAATTTAGTCTTAAATGAATGTTTACAATTAAGGAAGATGGGCCAGGAGTTTGGCTCAGTGACTTAAGCACCTGTCTGACAGGTGCAAGGTTGTGAGTTCAATCCCCGGTGTCGCAAAAAAAAAAAAAAAAATTAAGGTATGGGCCAGGTGTGGTGGCACACACCTGTAATCTCAGCACTTGGGAGGCTGAGGCCAGCCTGGGCTACAAAGTGAGTTCAAGGTCAATCCAAACTACATAGTGAGACCCTGTATTAAAAAAAAAAAAACTAGATAAAAAGTGAATTAACTATTCAAGAGGAAAACAATACCACAAAATACAGGAACAGGATGACAACTGAACATTTAAACAAAACTACAGGGCATAGGAATAAGAAATTATATAAGGGAGAAGATTCTTTTAAGAAAATAATTTGTACTACTTTATACCAATAAATGATAAAACTTAAGTAAAACCAGCGGGTAGGATTATCTGCCTGTAATCCTAGCACTCTGCCTGAGGTAGGAAGATCACAAGTTCGGCCCCGCCTGAACAACTTAGTGATTTTGTGATATCCTGGTTCAAAACAAAGGGCTGGAGTTACAGCTCAATATGAAGACCCTGGGTTCAATCCCCAGTACTACCAAAAAAACAAAAAAAGTAAAGTCAGTGACTATCCAGAGAGCTACAGACTTCTAAAATATGTAAGAAGTAAACAGCTCAAGAAGACCAACAGTTTGCCAAAAATGTGCCCCCAAGTAGGGACTGGGACTAGATAGTTTTATAAGTTCAGTTCTAGTAAACCTTCAGAGTAAAAATAAGTCTCAGAAACTAGACTGAGCACTGTTACGGGCCAAGAGTATTGTTTCATTTACCACTCTATCCTTAGCTCTTGACATAGCACCTGGGACATAGTAAAAAATTAAATAAAAACTTAAGTGATTAAAAGAATATTTCATTAAAATATCTGTATGTATAAAACGGACTTTTTTATAGAAAACATCTGCAAAAGTAGTCATTTTTAGACTTCAATACCTGTTTTACTAACCAAGACTTGCATTTTATTCTATAAAAGCTTTCCTAAATGAACATTATTACTTGAAACTAATAAAATATGTGATATACAGTGTTTTAAAACAACACTATCTTTTTTTTTAACACTATCTTGAACATGAAGACAAATTTCATGAGACAGACATTACATATATCCAATAGGATCTGGGCTTTACTTACAAATTGCTTCACTGGAAAAGGAATTAGTGTTTATGAGTTGTTTTTGCTGATGGGAAAATGAATCTAACAAAACTAGTAATGGAAAAACATGATACAAAGCCAGAATACTTTAACATCAATTCCTGTAAACACTAAATGAGGAACATATTAAACAAAAACGAAGTATTGAAAGTCCATCAATGCGTAAAAAAGGAATCTGTTACCCATATATTATATAGAAGTTCATATTCTTTAAATCTCTTTGCAGAATAGTGAATTAACTGTTTTTAAAATAATGTATCAACTCCTAAAGGTTAGCAGATAACATCATTACACATAATGTCTTTATTTCTCCTGTTGCTTTTATCACTGTAGTACAATATAAAAGTTTCAACCCAATGTTTTTTGGCCCTGCTTTCAAGCTAATATCTTAAAAAAATAAAGCTCTAGATATAAAGTTGATGCTTTAAAAGGCTCAGTAACCAAACAAATGTAACATCTGTCCTCATAAAAAGAATATGAAAGCAAAAGTTGTTTTTCCTCTGTGAACTAGCTTCATATTACTCTGTTCTGTCCAATTTTTTCAAGTATGAAAACTCCAAAGAGATACATAAAAGGATGGTGAAAGACTTCTAAACAACTCTTCTATGGTTTGTTTTTTAAGCCGGAAAGTTTTGAAAATAGGTCTAGTTCTAACAAATTCTCAAAAATTCACATGTTCTTCAAAAAATTTCAACTGACGAGCTTTCACACTGTAAGTTGTGTATTTGTCACCCATGTGTTCCCGTAAACGTACCTATTTGGGAAACAAACAGAAAATCAGTATATAGTAGAAAAACATTTCTGCAATCTTAGAAGGGCTTTCCTCAGCATGATAACTGAAGGTGTAAACTACATGGGAAAATATTAGTAGTAATGTTTACACAAAAATTTAAACTTCAAACTTTAAAAAAATAAGTATAAAAGAGCAAACAATAAACCAGGAAAGATACTTGTGACAGTTATGCCAACGGATTAAAGGCATTAATATATAAAGAGTTCTTAAAATCCAACAATATTAGAATACTAGAATTTATAAAACAAAAAAATCCCACAGGTAACCCTGCAACATTTACAAAACCAATACATAAAATTCAACCTAACTAGTAACCAAGAAAGTATTGTGTGCCAGGCATGGTGGCACAAACCTGTAATCCCAGCACTCTGGAGGCTGAGACAGGAGGATCAAAAGTTCAAACCCAGTCTGAATAAGTTAGTGATTTAGCAAGACCCTCTCTCAAAGAGGTGAGAACAGAACTCAGTGCAGAGGCTCTGGGTTCAATCCCCAGTACTGAAGGAAAAAAGAAAAGCTTTGTGACATTCAGCACATGTGTTCTTAAACAAGTGTCATGGCCTCCTGATAACAGTGTACTGAGGACACATCACTTGGGTGGTGTCCCTGACAGAAATGCGTAACCTGGATCTAGTCAAGAGAAAACAGAAAAATCTAAACCAAGTGACATTTTATAAAACACATGATCTGTTCATGTCAAAAATGTCAAAATCACAAGATTAAATGAGATGTAACTAAATATGAAATGTAATCCTGGTTGATTCCACAATGCACAGGACAGCATGAAAAGCTCTACAGATCCCTCCTCAATGAAACTGATGAGAATTATTTTAAGAACCACTTCAAGGATGCAAAAGGCCTTGAAGCACACAGTATATGAAGAAAGTTGAAGCAAATCTACCAAAACCTAGTAAGAACAATGAGAATCACTGTTATGCAAATCAAGGCCAAGTGCCAACCTGGAGCTCAGTGAAACACTATTACAGGGTGGTGAGGCCATGAAAGCAGCCTCTGTCTGCCAGCAGTTCCCAGGTGAAAGGTTTTCTTCCTGGGAAGGGCGGGACAGTAGCCTGTTACCTGTGGCTAGTTATTGCTGCTGCTCGTGGCTGAGGCTAAATTGCAGGAGAGTACAGACAAGAAGTAGGAGTTCCCTTCTTGCCCCCAGATATAGAGAGCTGGGGACCAGAGGCTCCATCTCAGGTGTGGCAGGGCTGAAAATAATAGAGCTCCAGTCTCCTTTGCTATAGACCACAAAGTAGGGTCCCTACTAGGCAAAGCATACCAAGACCAGAGGCCTTCCCCCACTGAGCACTCAGTTTTAGTTTTCTTTTTTAGAAAAGAAAATACATGTCTTGGTGTGTTGCCCAAGCTGGCCTCGGACTCCTGGGTTCAAATGATTCTCCTGAGTAGTGGGACGACAAGCATGGACCACCACACTTGCCCTAGAGTGCTCGGGTTCTGAAATGGGAATGTTACAAGCATGTCATTGTCTCCAACCCTCCTTCCAGAGCCATCTCAGACTCTAGTGATAGAAGCAGGTCACAAATCAAGAGTATCATCTGTTCTCAACAGGCCATAGAGAATCTAAGCTGAGTGCTCTCAAACAGTAGAAGTAATGGTGAAAGGCAACTTGGAAGCATTTAATACATTCACTGGCATGCAGACTGCACTGTAGTTTGGGCTACTTTACTGGAGGAAACCAACAGCCTGGGAGGAGCTCCTCGGAGTCAGAAATAAAGACCTCAAACACCGATGTTAGGAACAATCCTGTCAAAAGAGCCAATATTTGCCTGTTGTTATGTGCTCCTCTGTAACCCTAGTACTCTGAGGCTGAGGCAGAAAGACTGCAAGTTTGAGCCCAGCCTGTGCAACTTAGTGACTTAGAGGGACCTTGTCTCAAAAACTATAAAGAGAGCTGGGGATGTAGTTCAGTGAGAAGGCCCTGGGTTCAATTCCTAGTGTGGAAAAACAAAATGATTACATCAGTCTGTGGCACAATGTAAACAGAAAAGCATGACACTTACATGAGGGGAAAAAAGTAAGCCTAGAAAGTGCCTAAGAGCAATCAGAAGTCAGGTTTAACAAACCATGTGAAAGTCACCACTTGAAATACATTCAACTTCTGGGTACAGTGGTGCACACCTGTAATCCCGCCTACTCGGGAGACTGAGGAAGGAGGATCAAGAGTTCAAAGACAGTCTGGACAATATAGTGAGACCCTGTTTCATAGAAACAAATAAATAGAAACAAAATATGTTTAAGGAACCAGAAGAAATCCTAAATAACTATAGGAACTATATTATAACTACATAATGTTGTATCAAATACAGAATATCAAATAGAAATTATAAAAATATCAAAATGGAAATTCGAAAGTTACCAAGTAAAATAACTGATATGAAAAATTCCCTAGAGGATTTTACAGTAAATTAAAATGTCAGAAGAATTAGCAAACTTGGGACAGATCAGAATAGATTATGCCACCCAGAGAATAGGAAAGAGAAAATAAAAAATGAACATAGCCCCAGAAAAATTCAGGACGCCATTAACTATACCAAATGAGCACAGCAAGCACATCAGGAGAGACAGAATAAGGTGCAGAAAAAAAACTCAAACAAATAATGCCTAAAAACTTTCCAAATTTATCAGAAAACAATCTACACATCTAGAAAGTGAATTGAAATCCAAGTAGGATAAACTCCAACACATTCATAGACACAGTAAAACAAAATGTTCTCATCACAAAAAATAAGTAACAGTTATATTAGCTTGATTTAATCATTATGCACTGGATACGTATATCATGACATGACACTGTATCTTGTGACTATGTAAAATTATAATTTGTCAATTAAAAATAAAAAGTAAATTTTTTTTCATTTTTAATAATACACATCTTCATTACATAATGATCAGATTCCTTGTAGGAAGTTAGTACATTTATACCACACACCTTAATTCTTTTTTCGTCCCCTTTCCCTCCCCTTCCTCCATCTCTTAGTCTCTTCCCATTTGCAAAAGATCTACCTCCCTATTTCCTATTATCTGTCTTTTCTTTTGCTCTTTATTTATATTTTGGGCTTTTCATGTAAGAGAAGCCATGTGATATTTAAGCTGTATTTTCCTGTAAATGACTCACTTATCCTTTATGCCAGAATGGTAATCCGCTGTGTGTAAATACCACATTTTCTTTATCCAATCATCTGTTGTTGGACATATAAGCCATTTTCAAGATTTAACTACAATAAGTTGTGCTGCTATAAACAGGGGTATGTATGTATCACCGTAATATGATGTCTTTAACTCTTTCAGGAAGATGCCTAGAAGAGAGATAGCTGGATTGAAAGGAGTTTCTAGTATGAGTTTTTGGGGAATCTCTATACTGATTTCCACAGTGGTTGTACTAATTCATGCTCCTACCAACAATGAAACAGAGTTCCTTTTCCTCACTGCCTCATCAGCATTTGTTATTATTTGATTTCTTGATGACAGCCATTCTTACTGGAGTCAGGTGGAATCTCAGTGTTGTTTTAATTTGCATGTCTGTAATGGCCAAAGATTTTTTTTTTTTTTTTTTTTTTGGTGGCACCAGGGATTGAACTCACAACCTCACGCCTGTCAGACAGGCGCTTAAGTCACTGAACCAAATTCCCGGTCCTGCTTTTTTGAGGCAGGGTCGCATTGTGTAGCTCAGGCCGGCCTTGCGCTCGCATTGTAGCCCAAGCCGGCCTCGAATTCACAACGTTCCTCCTACCTCAGCCTCCCGAGTGCTGGGATTAAAGGCGTGCACCACCACGCCTGGCCCAAAGATTTTTTAAAAAGCAAATTTTAAAAATAAATGAATATTTCAGTAAATGTAAATATATGGGCAATTACAAAAGCTAGTATTAGTATAACAATGGTTTGTACTTTCACTTTTTGTGTGCTACATGATTTAAGAAACTAATACATTTAAATCATTACTCTAAAAGCTAGTATTATTGTGACTTTGGTTTATAATTCCATATTTTGATTTCTACAAAATTTAAAAGACTAAAACCAATTTTTAAATACCAGTTACTGGGTTGGAGATTTAGCTCAGAGGCATAAGCGCCTGCCTGGCGAGGTCGTGAGTACTATCCTCAGTACAAAAAAAAAAAAAAAAAAAAATTTACTGATTTATAAGGCATGACAGAAATATACAGTGAATGTTTAAATTGAAAAAAAGTATTACAGTAAAAGACACACTACCATTAACCGCCCTCAAAATATCCCCCCTCACTTCAAACACACTTATTCCATCTTGCTTGCTACTTTCTGAAGCAGTTCTGGAAGTTCTTTTTTGTGAGCGTCTTTACAAGGTATGTGTTACGGATTAAAAACTGGTGGTAAACTTAACACCAGCTGAATTAAATCAGCACGGTGCTGCGTGTAGATGACCCACCCGAGCAAAGCTGCCAGCATAAAAAGAGACGTGGAGAGGAAGAGTGAGGCAGTGTGGGTTCTCCTAAGTGTTGTTGTTTGAAACCGTTAGTTTCTCCTGGATGAGCTTGTCGTGGCTGGCTTCCCCAACACAAATTCAGCCATTCTCATCAGAGGAGCTCAGGACCTTGCCACTGAGAGTGGCTGCAGTTCACTCTGGGGGAGCTCTGCTCCTTACACTGAGCATCGCTTCCTGGCTACGGCAAAGAAGATGTGTACTGTTTAATCTCCAGGAGAAGCTGTCACGCTGGGTTCCTGACCTGTACTCGACTGTTACTGTTGGAGGAGCTCGGGACCTCATTGTCACTGAGGATGGCTGCGGTACTTTTCAGGGCAGCCCTGGTCCTTATTTTGAGTGTCATTTCTTGGCTCCAGTGTAGAACCTTCAACCTACTAACACAGACCCCCAGGTGGCATAGACTTTCTAGCTTCCACCACTGACCTCTGGGCCTTCCCAGCACAGATCCGTTAAACTAGCATAAGTCATTGTCATGGGCTCTAGACCTCCAGATGGATTTGTGGGAGGCATTGTCATGGGCTCTAGGTTTTCAGCTGGACTCATGCAGGACATTGGTCTGGGATCCAGGCCCTCCACTGGATTTACTATGTCTTTAGTGTTGTGAACAGATTTTTAGCACTTTCTTGTATTTAATTCTGGGTGACCATCATAAAATAATATTATAAATTCTGTGTCCCGTATGTAATTGTTCTCCTTGCAACTCCTGACTACAACAGTATGATCAAAAATACAGTGAAGGCTGTTGCCAAGTGCCATCCAAGGGAAAGGCAGGCTCATAAAAATATGGTATTACTGTGTGAATAAACTTATTCACAGGATCTGGTACTGTCCAAATTCTTGCTCAAAATGACCATGAAAAGTAAACAATTTGAATTCATTCAGGATTTCAAGGCAGCTATGACAGCTCAACTAGAGACACTCATGAAAAGAACTTCTAGAACAATTTGGAAAGTGGCAAGAATTATGGGATGTTCTGAGGGAGAGTATTTTGAGGGAATTAATTTACTATAAAAAAAATTTTTTTTTGGTACCAGGGATTGAACTCATGACCTCATGCCTGCCAGCCAGGTGCTTATGCTGCTGAGCTAAATCCCTGGCAACCTAAATTTTTAAATTTAAATATTTACTGTATTTTTCTATCATACCGTGTATGTTTTATACACACAATGTATAAAGATATAATTCAGGTTTTTTTTAATATAGTTTTGTAACATTAATAACTGGAAGAAATTGGGATAGACCTGTCAAAGGGACAGTTTTTGCATGTTATTGAGGTTGAGCTGTTATAAATTCAAATTAAAGTGTTATAGGATGTTAAATATAACACCCTGGCTGGGTGTGGTGGCACACACCTGTAATCCCAGCACTCTGGATGCTGAGGCAGGAGGGCTGCTGCAAGCCAGCCTGGGCTAGACAGTGAGTTCAAGCCCAGCTTGAACTGCATAGCGAGATTTGTGTCTAGATGTTCCCCTAAAGATTCATGCAGTGATGGTGGGGGCAGGATTTTCAGAGGTGGTTGAATCTAGAGTTTGTGACTGATTTGTGGTCCAGTGGTGGGATTAAGGGTGAGTGTTACACTTGCCCTAGGGAAGGTACCCTGCATACCCTGTAAGGGACAGAAAAAGCCTTCTCTCTTCTCTTGTTAGCATATCAGAGAGGAAAAGTCTGTTATGAAATGAAAAGACAAAAATAAAGAAGACTATATTGTCAACTATTCATAATACAAAAATGATACAACTTGAAAGAAGAAATGAAACTAAAAAAATTCCAATATTGGTCGGTGATCATAATAATTCTATGGGTAGTGTTGACAAGAATTTACCAATATCTAACAAACTCTCCTATAATCAAAAAGCGAGCAAAAAAAGTATTATTATAAAATGTTCATGAGCCGGGCGTGGTGGCGCATGCCTTTAATCCCAGCACTCAGGAGGCTGAGGTAGGAGGAGCGTTGTGAGTTCAAGGCCGGCTTGGGCTACAACGCAAGCACAAGGCCAGCCTGAGCTACACAGTGCGAGCCTGCCTCAAAAAACCAGCGCCGGGAGTTTGGGTCAGTGACTTAAGCGCCTGTCTGACAGGCACGAGGTTGTGAGTTCAATCCCCGGTGCCGCGAAAACAAAAAAATAAAATAAAATAAAATAAAATAAAATGTTCATGTAACTTCTGAACCAAACAATATGGAACTTATTTGCTATTTACTCAAAACAAAGGGGTTCAAAAAGTCATTTACAATTTAGATTAGGTTTAATAGACCAAATAAGGAAAACTACAGGACAGTGAAATACCAACCAGGATGTCCATTATCAACGTCTTCACCATTATATTTAGTGGGCAGACACTTTAATGAAATTGTACCACCCACAGTAAAAAAGGGAAGGCCAACACAACAATGTAAACTGTATTGTTCAAAGAAAGGTAATTGTTACAGTGTGGTTGGATGGCCCCCACTTAAGCCTAAGGTCATCATGGAAGGGCTGAGTCTGGTGCTCGTGATTGGTTTGTTGCCTAGCGCTGGGATTGGCGATATGAGTGTTGCACTCCCCCAGGGGTAAAGCCGACATACAGTGTAAGGGTGGGAAGAAGGCATCTCTCTCACGCACACACAGGTTTACACCGTGCTGCCACACCACCCTGCCTTGCAGGCAGCTGAATATGGACTAAAACCTCCAAGAACTGTAAGAAATAAACCTTTCCTTCCCTAATTTTGGGAGTCAGGTATTTTGTGTCAGCAACAAGAAAAAAGTAACCAAGACAACAATATTGCAAAAAGGATTTAGACAGAGACTACATACTACTGTCCAGATTGTAATGCTGCATCGTGTATTGAATGTTGTAAGATATACCCTTCGCAGAAAAATTATTGAATAAATTTGATAAAATTTTCATTTTAATATTTCCTGTTATATAATAAAAAAATCAAAAATGCAATCGTATTTAAATAATTGAACTGGTAAGTGGTTTGATCATCTGTGTTTATGAGTGATACTGATCTGACATCTTTTCATGTAGTAGTCTTGTTTGGTTTTAGTATCAGGGTTGTGCTGGGCTTGTGTAATGAATTGGGAAGTATCTCCTCCTAAAGTTTTCTGGAAGAATTTGCATAATATTGGCATTATATCTCTCTTAGACAGTTTGAAGCATTCACTGGCACATCCATCTGAGCCTAGAGTTTTCTTTGCGGACAAACTACTTTTTCTAGATGGTACATTTAGGCTTTACATAACTGCTCAGTCAACTCAAGAGACGAAAGTAGAAAGGTGGATGCCAGGAACTGGCAGGAGCAGAGAATGATGAATTATAAAGTGTGGTCTAAATATACAGTGAAGTTTAAATAGCAAAATTTGTTACAGTAAAAGGCACATTGTCTCTCAGAATATCCCCCTTGCTTCAAACACACTTACCCCATCATTCTTAACACTTTCTGAAGCAATTCTGGAAATCCTCTTTCATGTCTTAGTGAAATTAATTAAAATAAATTAATTAAAAGCATGGTGAAGCTGGGCATAGCAGTGCATGCTTGTATTGCCAGCACTCAGGAGGCTGAGGCAAGAGGAATGCTGTGAGTTTGAGACCGCTTTGGCTACATAGTGCTATCAAGGCCAGCCTGAAACACATAGAGATCCTGTCTCAAAACAAACAAAAAGTACAGTGAATGCTGCTGCTGGGTGCCATCCAATGGAAAGACAGACTCATAAAAATATTACAGTGTCCTCATCAAACTCATTCGCTGGAATGGCACCATGCAACTCCTGGCACTTCCCCAAAGTCAAAATGACCATGAAAGATGAATGTTTTGAACTGATGCAGGACATCAAGGCGGCTAAAACAGTGTAACTAAAGACACTCATGAAAAGCATTTCTAGAACTGCTTCAGAAAGTGGCAAAACATCATAATACACCTACAGGTTGAGTCTCACTTTCTCCATTTTAATATCCTAGGTTGAGGAAATTTTTTTGCAAAATGCATGGGACCAGAACTGTTTCAAATTTCAGTGTTTTTCACATTCGGGATACTTGCAAAGACTTCATTGGTCAAGCATTCCTAATTTAGAAATCTGAAATACTCTGGAAAAAAAATTTTTTTTTCCCCCAAGACAAGGTCTATTGTATACTTTAGGCTGCCTCTGAACTCAGTATATAGTCCAGGATGGCCATGAACTCACAGCAATCCTCTTGCCTCAGCTTTTCGAGTGCTAGAATTACAGGTGTGTGCCACCACACCCAGCACTGTTAAATTTTTTTGAGTACCAACCAGTACCAAGCCAGTTTGGCTTTTGCAGAGCTCTGGATATTTAAATAAAGGATACTCACCATGTATAAGCATTTCTCTGTTACTAAATATTCATAGTTATCTTTGTATTGTACAGAAAACTCTTGCTTCAAATTGTTAGTTTACCTTCACATATAGGTCATCTTCTGGATTATTCTGCTTGGATAAACTGCTGAGAGTAGAATTTTATTTCAAAGGTCATAAACCTCTTATGGCTCCTGGTATACTGTATACCACTAATTTGCTTCTGCTCAAGCTTAACAGTCATTAAATTTGTTTATTCTTAAAAAAAAAAAAAGAAAGTGGCAAGAAAATGGGATAAGTATGTTCAATGTGAATGGAAGTATTTTAAAGGGATTAATAGCAATGTGTATTTTATTGTAAGAATTTGCTTAAAAAGTAAAATTTACCGTTTTTTTTATCATACCACATATCGTTTAACAGGTGCAGAGTTTCAATTTTGCAAGATGAAAAAGTTCAGAAGATGGGTAATAGCTGTACAATAATGTGAATATACTTAATGCTAGTAAACTATATACTTAAAAATGGCTAACGTGGTAAATTTTAAATATGTATAATGTACTATAATTTTTTAAATGTATATATTGTTGAGTCTATAACAAAAGAAATATAATACATTTTCCAATAACAAAACTGCATTAGGCTAAGGAAATGACTCCAGATGGTAAATTATATCCATAGGAATAAATGAAGAGATCAAAAATGATAATTAAGGCCATTCTTGGACTGCGGGGAAGGAAAACAAGAAGTCAACAAAAAGGTAAGACCTCCTGTGAGCCTGTGCCATGTGCAGGCTGCCTGGGGGAGAGCCAGACACCAGCCCCTTCCAGCATGTGGGCAGGGAGACAAGAAGAGCCAACATCTCCCTTCCCCCACATAAGCGACTGGCTGATCTGGAGAAACACAGGCTGTGATGATAGTTAATGAGGTAAAATACAATTTAATGCTTCTAGTGTTTAACGTTTCACTGACTTTGCAGGCCTAAAGCCGGTAGTCTGATCATCTATTCAGAGGATAACAATACACAATGTAGCATCTATGGCGCACCTCCTTCTGAAGGTGGTGACTGTTGTTAATTCCCTATCACCTTGTTTTGAAATCCTGTATCATTCTCACTGTTTTGTTTGTTTGGGTTTTATTCTGTTTTATCTTGTTTGATTTTGTTGTATCTGAAGACATGGGCAGCTATTTAAAAGATAACAAGATATGGTAGCCATTTTGGATTTACTACTATCTTGAAGTCTTTTATTGCATTCATTGTTTTGTTTTATTGGTTCTATTCTGTTCTGTTTTGTTTGATTTTACTATGTCTGAAGGTATGGGCAGCTATTTTGAAGACAACAAGAGGTGTTAAAAAAATAAAAATAAAAAATAAAAAAAAAGAGGTGTTATGGTAACCATTGTTGATTTCCTATTATGTTGTTTTGAAATTCTGTGTCACACTGTCTTCTTTTGGTTGGCTTTATTCTTTTTTATTTTGCTTATTTTTACTCTATCTAAAATAAAATAAATAAATATAATCATTTGTACAAATACCTCGAAATTGAGTATCTTACTCCATATTCATCAATGATATAAAAGTACATTGAAAATGTATTTACAAAATATAATACTACATTGAAAGCTTGAGTCTAGCAAAACATAAGGAGTATAAATCATGACCAAATGGGAAGTACCTCAGCAATTAAGGCTGCCACCAAAAATCAATTAATGTAACATACCACAGAAATGCAATTAAAAACAAAAGCCACCATCACAGAAACATAAAGCATTTGAAACAAGAATGTGGAACTTTGTTCTCTGCTCATAGCAATGTAAAATAATATACTTCGGAAAACAGTTTGAAATTTCATCAAATGTTTAAATGTAAAGTTACTAAGTGCTCCAGCAATATTCCACTCCTAGATATATATATCCAATAAAACTGAAACCTCACAAAAACTTCCATGAATATTCACAGGAGCATTATTTATGCCAAAAAGAGGGAGCCCCTCAAATGTCCATGAGTCGATGAATAAACAAAATCCATACAATAAAATATTTGGTCACATAAAGGAATGAAGTACAGATACAAGCTACAACATGCATGAATCCTGAAAACATTACACTGAGTCAAAGAAGCAAAAACAAGACTACATTTTCTTTAAAGATCCCATTTAAACTAACAGTCCCAAACAGGCAAATCTATAGAGAGCAGAAAGCATTTGTCATTGTTTGGGGATGGATAATTTAGGAGACAATGGGGAATGAATGCTAACAGGTACAGAGTTTCTTTAGAGGTTAGTGAAAACGTTCTAACATTGTGATGATGATTATATAACTCTAGGAACATATTAACAACCACTGAAACATGCACAGTAAGTGGGTGTATTGCATGGTATGTGAATTAGATTTCAAAAAGATGCTAAAACTTCTATAGTATAAGGGCCAGGGATTTAGCTCAGCAGTGTAAGCACTTGCCTGGTAAGCATGAGATCGTGAGTTCCATCCCTGGTACCAAAAAAAAAAAAAAAAAAAAAAAAATTCTACAGTATAAACAGCAGAACACAACTAGTAAGACACTCACCTCTCTCTCCATTTCATCCTCCTCTTCTAAAAGATCATACACCTGCTCTAAAAGCTGAACCCCTAGGCCCTGGATGATGTCAGCTCTCAAGACTTCAAGCATTCTCCTGATCTTTTCAGAACCTGGCATGATAGCTAAAAAGCAATAACAAAAACAGGGGAAAACAAACACTTTTACCAACAATGAAGAAAAACAGTATTTTTTTAAAACAGTGTTTTAAAAAACAATCTTGATAGGTTTGATTTAACGACATGTGTGTGTGTGTGTGTTTTATTTTACCTTGGGATCTTTCTTTTTTTCTTTTTTTTTTTTTGCGGTACAAAAACCAGGACCTTGTCCATGCTTGGTAAATACTCTATTATTGAGCTATATCTGCAGTCTAATACTTTACTGTCTAAAAGTTTATGTGAAGCTTCATGTCTCACTACCATCTCCTATACTTAAACTATCTCCTAAAAAAAAGTCTAACTTGAAGAAAATTCACTAAAAAAATTCCAATCGTGCTACAAAATTTTCATAAAGATAACTGGATTATTTACATTTATCTTTAAAGATCAATTTTCATGAAATTTTTCAAAATATATCTGTTGCATAAAATACATCTTTTATGGAGATATCCAAAGAAATTTATAAACTAAAACAATTTATAGGTATTAGCTCCTTATAAGCACATGTTCTAGTTTGCTGTAAAAGACTAAACTGATCACCTGAAGGCAGCTCTTTAAAATGGAGTTCCTCTGACTCTTCTGCAACTTTTCCATGAAGTACCAGCGTGTCCCGATACTTTCGATTAAGTCTGAATTCTGAGCCTGGAGCTTGCTCTGGGAGATCTTCACAGCTCTCTTTTGGGTCCAGTTTAAGGGTCTGAGTCATCAATTGCATCAAGTCGCTCATTTCATTTGTATGACTTTGCCTGAAAAACAATTTCTCCTGTTATTTAGTTGGCTTCACAAAAATTCTTTATTTCAAGTTAGATGCAGGGTTAGGGATGGAGCCCACTGGCAGAATGTCTGCATGGCCAAGCCCTGGTTTGATTCCCAGCACGCATGCAAAATGACCTTTAGGGAATGCTGCTTCCAAATGTCCATGTAAGCTCCTAAAGACTAACACACAAATAACAACTATAGACACTATGCAAAATACAAAATCAATTAATGTGAAGGCAATGGAGAATGAAAAATCTGGAAGTAGATTCAGGAACAGAGTCAACACTTTTTAGCCTAAGGGCAGGCCATAAGTAACTCAAAACCCAAGAAAAAACCCACAGTATGTCTGGCCTGTAAAACCAAAAGACGCAGTTCAGGACAACTATTGCCAATAGAAAGTGAGAGAGAAATTTTGCAAAAGAGATGCCCTAAAAAACTGCTGACCCAGATTCTTGGTACAAGTTCTGTTCAACCATTGCAAATAACTTAACTACATCCAAATACAAAGGTCAAAAATATTTAAAGAAACACAGAAATACCAGCCTCTAATGAAACAAAATCCACAGGATCTGGCATCTAGTAAAAAACTACCAGAGATGTCCGGGCATGATGGTGCATGCCTATGATCCCAGCATTTGGGAGACTGAGGCAGGAAGAACACTGTTAGTTCAAGGCCAACCTGGGCTACATAGTGAGTTCAAAGCCAGCCTGAACTACATAGTGAAATCCTATTTCAAAAAAAAAGGGAAAAGTTACCAGAGACACAAAGAAGCAGGAAAACATCACTGATTTGTAAAGAGAAACAGACCCAAAGGTAAAACAAGTGACAGCCAGATGTAGTGGCTCACGCCTGTAATTCCAGTATTTGGGAGGCTGAGACAAGAGGATCGTTGTGAGTTTGAGACCAGCCTGGGCTACAAAGTGAGCTCAAAGCCAGCCTGAACTGCACAGTGAGACTCTGTCTCAAAAAAACAAAACAAAACAAAACAAAAGCAATAAAATTAGTAGATGAGGACATTAAAATGGTTATTATAAATGTATTTCATATGGCTATGATAGATAAAAACATGAACTGGTTAAGAAGAGGCACAGGAGATGTAAAGAGGACCCAAATTCCTTCTAAAAATGAAAAATATAATTATGTTAACTGCATGAAATAGGGTAACCAGAATAGAAACTATAGAAGAAAAGAAGAAAAGATTAGTGAACTCAAAGATACACCAACAGAATCTATGAAAAATGAAACAAAGAAAAGAAGTAAAAAGAATGAACAGAAACCAGGGCTGTGCAGGCCTGTAATGCCAGCACTCTGGAAGAATGAGGCAAATTAGACAACTCAGCGACTCAGTGAGATTCTGTCTCGAAACAAAAAATAAAAAAGGGCTGGGATGTAGCTCAATGCAAAGGTCCTCAATGCAAACCCCAGGAACCCCCACAAAAGAAAAAGAATGAACACAGCATCAGTGAGGTGTGGATAACTTTAAGCAGTCTAATGCACATTTAAGTAGAATCCCCAAGAGGGCAAAAGAAAGTCCAGTAAAAACTGAAGAAATAATGGCCAACCAATTTCCCAAGATGGATGTATTTATTATGTATCACAAACATATACTAACAAAAAATAGACTTTTCCAGCGCAAGGCTGGCCTGAGCTACATAGTGCGACCCTGCCTCAAAAAACTAGGGCCAGGAGTTTGGCTCAATGGCCTAAGCACCTGTCTGGCAAGCGTGAAGTTGTGAGTTCCATCCCCAGTGCCGCAAAAAAAAAAAAGACTTTTCCAAATCTAATGAAAACTATAAAACCAGATGTGTACATAGAAGAGATATTTTTAGCTGTAATGTGTACCATAAAACATATATAATATTATCAGTGTGAGTACAACAGGTCAGAATACTGATAAAAATGTATATTTAGAATCACTCAAACAGAAACAGTTGCTGGAAAGGAACCAGAAAAATAAGAACTTACCCATCCCTAGAATCACCATCTGATTTATCAGTTGAGCTTGTTGAAGAACTTAGTTCATCCTCAGACAGACAATTAATCAGTTTTCTTTCCTATTAATGTTTGGAAAAAACAAAATTCTACATGATAACACAAGCAGAATGTAATACAGGCTTGCCAGTCTTAGATGCAATGACTAAACAATGTACACCTACATGCATTTAACAGGAGAAACTAATAG
>RJWM01000153.1:267439-281933 GCA_004363535.1 Dasyprocta punctata | reverse complement strand
AACTCATGACCTTACACTTAACAGGAAAGTGCTTGAGCCACTGAGATAAATCCCCAGCTTGCCTGCAGTTTGTCATGAAAAAATTTGGGAATTTTTTTTGAGATAGGAATATTCTAATAATCAAAGAAAAAGGGTTTTTTAAAGAACAGTAATAAGAAGGGACTATTACTTGATTGAAATATCACTTTTCATGTTGAGCTACCAATAACTTTATTGAAATCTGCCCTGAAACAACATTATATGCTGCGGGTTTAGCCCAGAGGCACGAGCGCCTGCCTGGCAAGAGCAAGGTCATGAGTTCGATCCCTGGTACCAAAAAAAATAAAAAGAAACTTTCATAACATTGTACTTTAACATCAGCTTCCTTAATTTCCAATAAAGAACTAGTATATAACAGGACCTAGGTTTCACTTAAAATCCAAGTTTCCTTTACACATGTAAGTTTCATAAAGCATTATTTTCTCAATAGCAGCAGACAAGTACCTTTGGCCCTTCCATAAGGACATTTCCTCAAATAATACTGTTTACTTTGATTAAAGTATCCACAATTTGATCATGTGCATAATTAAAAGAAGTGGAACAAATCACAGTATATTTATGTACATATTTATTTAGGTATTTATCTATATATTTGGTAGATGAATTAAACATTTTAAAAATATGTGACCACCATTACCTCTATCAGTTTTTTTCTATCATTTTTATTTTATTTTATTATTATTTTTTGTCTTTTTGAGACAGGGTCTCACTATGCAGTTCAGGGTGACCTTGGGCTCACTTTGTAGCCCAGGCTGATCTAGAACTTGCAAGGATCCTTCTGCCTTAGCCTCCTGAGTGCTGGGATTACAGGAGTGCGCCACCATACCCGGCTTCCGTCAGTTTTTAAAAGAGGGGATATAGTTCAGTGGCATAAGCACCTACTTGACAAGTACAAGGTCCTGAGTTCAATTCCTGGTACCATAAAAAGAAAAAATGCTGTCAGTTTTTAAACTGATTACATTTATGTTTTAGCAATGTCATATATTTTGTGTGTATTCCTAAGTAATATAACAGTTTAAAAAAAATAGAAAACCACACAGTCAAAAAGAAAACAAGGTCCAGAAAGATATAAACTTGAAGATATATTTGCATTATTTAAATTCTCTGTATTGTTAGTTTCATCCCTCCAGTTTTGAAAATATCATATTAAACATTTCTGATGGCTAAGAAAAACATTCTAAAAATAGTGCTTTTCTCGTTTGTTTTAATGTGCAATTTCAGAATTTGAACATGAGTTCCATCTTGCTCTGTTCCTTCTCTAATGCTCCACAAAGGGCTTCCCAGCAGGAATATGTGTAGATATTCGGTGTCCAATTGCATACCCTGACTGCATTCCACAGCAGACAAAACTACCCTTAACTGGAAGACTGTTTTTGCTGAGAGAACAGAGTGATGCTGCCTTTAATCCTATTGTCTATTTTTCTAGATTCAAACCTTTACTCATCTTTTTGTTTTATTAATATTTAAAATAAAATTCAGTTTAATCCATTTTAAATCCTTATAATATTGGCTCTAGATCACAATAAACTTTGAATAGGTTTCGATGGCTGCCAGTGATATGAGCCCAAAGTCTACTTCACTAAAATTTTTGTTTTTTTTACACTAAAATTTTGATAGTTTAGTTTCTGAGTGTAGCTTTGTTTTAATATAAGGTCATTCACTTAAGTGAAAACCAAAGATGTCTTTCGAATTTTGTAGCAAACAAATAGAAAAACAAGGAAAGTATCGTAAGAGACACAATAATAGAGCCAAAGAGCAAAAATCTAGGCAATTTTCAACAAACAAAAACAAAAGATGGTCACAATTTTCTGCACTTAATTGTCCCTAATAAAATGTTTGGAATATAATTGCAATCATACCTGTTTCTGATGTAATACACTAATACTTGCACTTGACTATGATCACATCTTACTTTGTTAGTATTATTTTTATGAATTCAATTTTAATAGCCAGATTAGAATTAGACTGCTTATAAGCCAGGGATGATACAGTTATTTTAGATTAATGAAGGATATTCAACAGTAATAAGTTTCATACTAGTTTATATCAAATCATGCATATTTTAAAAAGTGTTTACTCCTATTTTACAGAGTAAGATTTAGTTACTTTTAAGTAAGTGTTCCACTACTGACCTATATATAGCTCCACCCAATTTTTAGTTACTTTTAAATTCTTTAAAAGAAATGACTTTCTGGGCCAGAGATATAGCTCAGCTGTACAGTGTCTGCCTGGCAAGCATGAGGTCCTGAGTTCAATTCTCAGTCCAAAAAAAAAAAAAGATAAAGAAAAAAATTAATTACATTCCAAGCTTTACAAAAAACAGTTCAGATTACAAGATATAAATAATTTGAAAAAATAAAACTAGAAAAACTATTGGACAGTAGAGCCCCCCAAAATAAGTTATATAACAATTGGATATCTAAAGTTTCAATTATTGATACCAGATTGAACCTCAGTTCAAACAAAATGTTGCCTTTGAGTAGGCAGTAATAGTCTCAGTTTAAAAATAATTGATTATTAAATTTCAATCAGTTTAGAAAAAGGAACAAAATACTATCAGCTTTTACATTTTTAGGCAATCTACTACAAAGGGAAAAGAAGTAAATGTTTTAAAAGAATGTGTTAGAAGGACAAATTGTTATAGTACCAATTTGGTAAAGATTTCAGATTAAGTTCTCTCATTTTCTGTTATTCCTTATAATCCCAGATTATGAATTTCAGCTCTTTTGAAATAAAAACAAAAACCAGAAAAACTCTCACTTAGCTTGCTGCTTCCCTTTTTAAATCTGAGGTCATCAGGACCAAAATGCAAAGAGAACTCAGGAAGGAATAGGATTTTAAAGAGTCAAAGTGGAAATGGTAATTATCCAGTCCTATTCTTGCAAGTAAGAAATATAAAAGTGATTTTTATTACATCTAAAAAATTAAATTTAGAGACAGCATCAGTTCACCTCAAAGATCACCTAGAAGGAGGTACTTGTGTGTGTGTGTGTAATGTGTGTGTGCATACGTGTGTGTGTGTGTGTGTTATGAAATGTTTCATTAAGGACATTTTAATTCCTAAGTTTTTTGGAATGGGATTCTGGAATACAAATGGTCAAAAAAACAAAGAGTCCAATTATGAAAACAGTAGTCTAAGATTTGTCTTTTAATTATGTATGTTAGAAAATGTTGAAAACTAGTTATAACTTCAGCATGTGCTTAGCCTTCAGATTATTTTAGTGGGGAGGGTAGTTGTTATTGTTCTTTCCACTGAGATTTCATGGTTGGATTACTGTCCACTTCACACCATTAGTTAATACATGCTCTCTCTACCCCACTTATCTCCCCCTTAGCAAGGCAATATGCAAAATAAATGAATTGCAACCAATGAATAAGTTTAAACGCCTAACTCTTCCCAGTCCCCTCAGGCCCCTCCCCCCACAAACAAATGCCTCTGTCTTTTGTTCTCTAAGGTTGGTCTGCAAACACAAATGTACTTGCCAATTACCATGAAGTCTTTTCATTAAAGTTCTCATTTTCTCCCTTTCCTAGAAGAATGAGTATTTTAAAGTTTTCTCCTCATGTTTATCTACTACTTTAGCAATTACATATAAAGGGTATCAGAGAGATAAAATTGCCATTCTCAGTAGTTGAAAATTTAAAAAATAAGTATGTTTCAACCAGAATAGAGTTAAAGAAAAATATTTTTTAAGAAAAATGTTGACTGAGAAAACATTAGAAAATATTCCAGGTTTTAGAGTTTTGGCTTGTCTAGATTAACTGTGGAATTTACTTTACAATTACAACTTTAAAAACTAAAATTTTTCCACTGTATCATGTCAAAATATAAAATTGTGGGCTATATAACTCTCAGCCTAAACCACTTTTCAAATAATTACATCTTCAATTTTAAATTGCTCAGGTTTTAAAGGGTTATCGAAATTATTGACTTTATTATCTTTAGCATTGTACTGTACATTGTTTTTAAGTGGTAATTAATTTGTTCAACTCAAACCATTTGTAAATGATCCTGATTTTCTGAGAAATTTTACAAGAAAGCTTAAAAAATACAATTAGCCACATAAAGGAGATGTAGTGGAATTATACAAAAATGTTAACAAAGCATATGTAATGATTATTTTTGTTTTAAAAATTTTTCTTTACTAATTAACTCAGTTTTTAAAATCCGCTGAAATAACTGTTAGTACTATGGCACATGACAGTTTATATTCAGTTTTTAGAGACTAGAGCTAAATAGTACAAGAGTAAAGGCAGTTTGTCAAAAAGAACTTACAGAAGATGATGCAGCATGCTACAGCTAAGAATTAACAATACAGAAAAAAAATTCTAAATTTTTGATTTAAAGCAATTCTCACAAAGTTTTTAATACTTACTGAGGAATTTTACCGATTTCTAACCAAATCGAGTATCTTATTAAGACTTAAAAAACGAACAATTGAATTTTGTGAACATATTGTTAAAGTATATTCTCAACTAGTACATTTTTTTTTTTGTCCAAATAAAGTAAGACTGGTAGTTTGTTTTGGAATTAGATACACCAAACACATTCATACTTCTTTCTGTCACAACACTTCTGATCTTTACTTTTAAGAAGACCAATAGCAACTTATTTATAGGAGGCAACAAACCTACCAAAGGCAACAGTCTTTGGAACACAGCGCTGTAGCTCTTTACCTTTTCAGTTAATCACATTAAATATGATTATTTCGTTTGTTTCGTATTTTTCTAAGCCGAATTCATATTTATTTTTTCTCGCCGCCTTCATCAAACATCAGTAAAATTAGATCATTTCAGTTACAGAAATCGTTCATCTTTCATGGTCGGTCTCAGCTTCAACGAAAACGTGGTCTCGGCAAAGTTGATTTTACCGGAATTTTTCGTTTGCTTTTTTTGGGAGGGTTTGTTTGGTTTCGCTTAAAGCAACCGGGTGGACCACAAAGGGGCTAGAAAGGGAGGGGGCAGAAAAAGTCAACTACCCACGGAAGCTCAGGGAAAGTTCAGGCACCTGGAAACGTACTTTGTTGCGGTCGTCTTAGACTTTCTAAAGACGTGTGAAGGCTAAGATGCTCCCGCCGCGGAGCTAGGCGTAGAGCCGGGACCTCGGGGCGCTGGCGTGGGGGAGGGGAGAAGAGGGGGCCGCTGGCGCCACGCGGTCAGCCCGAGGGCGGGCTGCGCTCCACGCCGCAGGGCTGTGTCCTAACTTCCCTCTTCCTTCCCTGGGGGCAGGGGCTGGGGCCGAGCAGTTAAAGGGCTGGGAGAAAGGGAGCCAGGAGAGAGGGACCCCACCCTACGCACAACCACAACAAAACCTACGAGGGAGCAAAGGGTTATTTTCGCGCCACAAAAGATGGAAATCCCTAGGGCGCCTCCCGGACCAATGAATGGGAACCAGCAAACGGCTCCGGCGGAGCCAGCCGACGGTGATAGGCTCCCTCCTCCACCAATCGGGAGCGGGAACGCCCTTCCTATGGGCGGGGTCTCTCCCGGCGCCGGTTGCTCAAGTTGGGCTCTGGGAGTCGGCGGGGCTTCGCCGGAGCCCCGCCCTGGGCGCCTTCGCGGGCCGTCGGGCGGCCGGGCCCCGCCTAGGGCAGAGACTCGAGTTCGGCGAGGGCTTCCTGTTCACTCTCCGTGGGTACCGAGCATCCTCGAGCTCCAGGGCGCCGCTCGCGTGCAGAAACGGAGGCCGGAGGTGCGGAGGGGTTGCGGACGCGCGCTGCCCGTCTGTTCCCGCGGCTCGCGCCGGGAGGCTCAGGTGGGATCGCGCGGAGGGGACGTCCCGGAGCCCCCAGGGCCAGCCGGTCAGTCCCGGCCTCGCGCTCCGCCGTCCCGCAGCAGAGCCAGGGGGAGGGCGCCCAGGGATCGGGGCCAACGGAAGACCTTCCTCAGGGTGAGCTGCGCGGACCCCGCCTTCTTTCCCTGGGCAAAGCTGGAGGAAAAAGGAAACAAAATAAACCCCTCTGTTCCCACCCCCGGGGCCACCATTTTTAACAATTTTAAACAAAAACGAATTACAGAATCCGGAGGAAGGGGAGAGCAGGTTACCACCGATTATGTCTCTAGTGCAAGCAGATCAGAGTCCAGGAGAGGCCCAGGCGAGCGGCGGGCATTGTGTCCACCGCGTTTGAGTCTGAGGCCCGGTATGGGGAAGGGGAGCCCCAGGGTTGCTCATGCCCTCTGCCTGCCCAGCTTTCGCCCTCAACCTGTGGATATGCACCAATAACCGACCTTCAATTCTCCTGACTAGTACACCGACCAGCAAGAAAGACTTTTATTGCCTTCAGGTCAGTAGATAAGGAGAGGAGGTAGCTGTCCAAAGAGTAAAAACATGGATGGAAGGTCCTTCCTTGGTGAAATTAATACTAATTAGAAACTACAACTGTTTCAGGAAGAACCTGGAGTGGCCTATGTGCAGTTAATTTGTGTGAGATTCATTAAAAGACTGGAAGCTACACGGACAGCATATTCGTTTTTGAAAATTCACCAGAGAAATTTTTGTTCTTGAAGTGCAGTAAAAATTTATAATCTTTTTTTACTTGGCCATTGAATATATATACTTATCCCTTAAATGCTTGGAAGATTGGAAGTGGGCTGTATCCACCTCCTTTTTTTGATGTCTGAGCTTATATTACTCGTGTGTGTTTTTAAGGTCCTGGATGGAGTATCCAGTTTGTTACAATAATACACAGATTAAGTTCACAGGAGTCCCAGGAACATATTTCATCAAAACGGCACACACTCGTTTGAAATTCCAGCTGTTTGGTTTGATAGTGACAGATAAGCACGGGCTAGTATTTATGGAAAATAAACAATTTATCCCATGCTTAAAGAGTAGTTATTCCTTAGATCTCAGTTTTAATAAGAGCCAAGTGTAGCCAAGAATCCACAGCCACCGTTCAGTCCATTCAAGCTGACCATATACAGTTTGTGCTTATGAAAAATTTGAGTCCAGTGATCAGAACTAATTTAAAATGATCTTTTAGAAAAGCAAATACAAAAACATATTTCTCAAGATAGCTTTTGATCACATGCAACAGGTACATGAAAAACAAATTCATTTTTAACATGGACATTTTGCATCAACGGAAGTCACAAGGATACATTTTTTCCCTTTTCTGAATAATTTTTCTCTTTTAAAAACTATGAAAAAGAAAAATAAGCTCTTCTAAAAAGTTGAACTTAACCATAAGGAGGAATTTAACCACCAAAATGTACTTTACAGATGGAGCTCATAATACAGTTCTAAACTCTGTGATACAAGAACATGTTTGTCCCCTCTCATGGAATAAAAACATTTCACTAAGTTAAACAGAAATGAAAATACTGTGAAAGTGTGTTTACATTTATAAAGTTGAATATGCTTTATAGGAAAGAAAAACCAGTCAGAACAGTTGCATTTAAAATGGATGACCTGAGAGCTTCCGGTTACTTGGAAAAGACAAAAATACAAATACATTATATATTTTACAATTTTCTCCATGCTTTAATGTGCCATTCATCTTTTGATAGGGAAATATGCTTGACAAAGAAACCAACTGTAACTTGTCAATTATTGATGTTCCAGTGTAAATATTTTCACTTTTCTCTAATAATACGAAGTCATTAAAGATTGTTTAGATTTTCACGCTGTATAGAATTTTACTTTCTAAAAATTAGCATTTTATATCTTTTCTATGAAATATCTATTAAAAATACGTCACAAGTATCTGATACAAAATTAATCCGTGGAGTGGAGTACACAACCATTACACGGCAGAGATTTGCACAAGATCTCCAGCACTGTATTCGTTTCCGTATTCCTGGGCTCCAGCTCAGTTTGTTGGCCCAGGAAGGCTCCACCGGGCCCAGACCCTCCACCCCCAACCATTGTGCTCGTTACATACAAGGAAAATTATGAATGGCTCGCATGGTCAAATGCAGGCAGAGAGACTAGAACAGTTTCTCCAGCGCAAATACCACCTAGGGCTAACGCAGAGCGGTCTTCCTGTTTTAGTCCCAAGTTCTCCAACTAAAATTATTTAAACTATGAACCTACCCTCGCTCTCCCCTCTAGACGAAAGGGTTTCCCTTAAGTACCGACTTTCCCCACTCGGACTTCTCTCCTCCAGCAGCCCAGGCCCCCTATGTCCCCAGGGCCCAAGCCAGGAACCACCGCCCCTGCGCTCCCTTCCCCCACCGGTGGCCAAGCCCGCCCCCGGCCTCATTTATCCCCTATCCTTTTCTGAATCGAGCAGCCAATGGCAAACGCGCAGCCCTGAGCCACCGCGAGCCGAGGCGGAGGAGGTGTCGCCAGACACCCGCCCAGGACGCCGGGGGCTCCCCTCCCCCACCGCCCCGGCGCCCCGCTCCCCGAAGCCCGGGGCCCGGTGAGGGTGCTGAGGGTGGGGCTCGTCTGCCCGCCCCCACTCTACCTCCACCCCACCCCCACCCCCTGTGCGCTTCCGTTCTTGCCAGCCTTGGAAACGTGCCCCGTGCTTGGCCGGGGTTACACTTCTCTTGTCATCAAAGCCACCAGACGACTTGGAGATTGTGACTCTTTGGTTTTAATTTATTTTTAAAAATCGAATGATTAAAATTACGGGCACTAGAGCTGAGGAACTGTCTAGTTATCATCTCTAGCTCCTATTTAAAAGAAAAATAATCAGTATTCTAACCCTCCCTCCTCGGATCCGCCCCGACCAGATGACCCTTACTAAACTCGGGCGGTGACAATCAGCTCCCCGCGCCGCGCGCCCCTGCGCCCCGGCTGCAGCCGTTTGAGCATCCCCCACTTCTCCACCCCCCCACCTCACGGGCCCCCGCCCCGTCTCGTTTCCCCTCCCCCTCTTCCTCTCGCTCGCTCTTTTTTTCTCCTTTCCTCTGAAACCCGCTCTAATTGAGGCGCTGGGATTCCTCACGTGAGACGTTGATTTGTAGTTTGAACACGTGGCTCATTCAAAAAGCCGGACACTCGGAGCGGATTTTTTCCGCCTCCTGCGCCTCCCTCCTCCTCCCCTCCGTCCCTCCTGCCAGTCACCCTTCGGGGTTCTTCTGGGGAGGCGGCGCCTGCCGCACGTAGTGTGATATTTTCACAGTCCGCTGGCCGTGCCAAAGGGGTTGGGGAGGAAGAGACAAAAAGTAGTTTTTTTCCCCTCCTCCTTCCTCCTCCTTTCTCTTGCTAATCCCGCCTCCTCAGAGTTAGGAAGACTCGTCGTTGCGTTTGGGTTGTGGCTAGATTTTTTTTCTTTCTCCTTTTTTAATACCAAGAAAAGGAAAAACGAGAATCCTCGGATCTGATTTTCTGCTCCTGGTTCTTGCGCTTGGTTCTTTCTGTGCTGTGTATTTTAAAGGCGAGAAGACGAGGGGAAACAAAACCCGCCGGATCTATCCATCACTGTGGGTGGTTTTAATTTTTCGTTTTTTCTCATTAATTTTTTTAAACCAACCACTCTTTAACAATGAATAAACTGTACATTGGAAACCTCAGCGAGAACGCCGCCCCCTCGGACCTCGAAAGTATCTTCAAGGACGCCAAGATCCCGGTGTCGGGACCCTTCCTGGTGAAGACGGGCTACGCGTTCGTGGACTGCCCAGATGAGGGCTGGGCCCTCAAGGCCATCGAGGCGCTCTCAGGTGGGGCCCGCGGGCGGGCGAGGCCCCCGCACCCCTCGGCCTCGCCCCGGCTGGGGCCGCGCTCAGCTCCCGGGCCGGGCTTGCGGGCAAGGGCGGGCGCGCTCTCGGGGACGCCGAGGACGGCGCGGGCTACGGAAGGCGCTCGCTTCGCGCCCCGCCCGGGCTCCAGGCCCCGGCCCCGGCCCCGTCCCCGCGGGCCTCGGCCCCGAGCGCGCACGCTGCCCGTCCCTCCTTCCTGCTTCTCTCGGTCGTGCCAGGCGGCGCTGGCTTCGCTGTCTCCCGGCGTTGGGGGCGGAAAGTGGCCTCGACCCCGCCGCGCAGTGAGGCCGCGGGCTGTGCCTCGCGCGAGCGGCCCCGCTCGTCCCCTCCACCCGCGGGCGGGGAGCGACTGCGCTCGGCGTCCCTGCTCCGCCTCACCTGGTCCGAAGAGCGAAGGGGGCAGGTGGGCGGGGGCGGCCGCCTGTCGCCAGAGAGGGAGCCGCCGCCACGCCACCGCCTCTCCTCGGGGCCCGGCGTGGGGCTGCGGCCTCCGGGGTGGCCGGTGCGCTCGGCCCCGGGGACACGCGCGGCGCGGTGGCAGGCGGAGCCCGGGCGCCCACGGGAAAGCCTGCGCTGGGGTCCCCCTGGAGCCCCGTGTTTTTCGGCTTCCCCTTTACCAATTCGGGCTGCAGGCCGGTGGTGCCTGGTTCGGTCTGTGCAGAGCTGCACCTCTGGCTGTTCGCCTTTTCTTTTGCCTCTGCTGGCCCCGACCCCTTACTGCCACTCGGGTCCTCTCCAAACCCACCGCCTAGTGTACCCGGTGGGCCCGGCTCAAACCGTAGAGGAGGGCCGGAGCGCCCCTCCTGAAGAATGCCAGCATCCTCCTACCCGGGTTTGTCCTCCTGGGAGTGTGCTGGCTGCAAGAGAGGGGCCGCGTCGCTGCTGCAGGCCTGGTGGGGTTTGGTGACTCTTGATGTGGGCGAGAGCGAGGAGGGCTGGAGTGTCACCGAAGAAGTGGTGCACATGGATCTGGCTCTCTGATCAACCCTCTGTAGACTGAAACTCCACACCCACCCGAAGGGGTCAGCTTCCCACACACGCAGCGCCTGGCTTCTCTTTCGGCCTTGGGGGGCCATTCAGAGTCTCAGGAGCCATTCCTGGCGCCACTTAGCTGTACAGGTCTTCAGGGCGGGGAAAACCGCTGAAGTTGGTCGACGGTCTCATCTTTCCTGTGTCCGCAGGTAAAACGGAACTGCACGGGAAACCCATAGAAGTTGAACACTCGGTCCCCAAAAGGCAGAGGTGAGCTAAAAAAAATTTTTTTTCTCTTCTTACCGAATTATTGGGGGGAAAGACATTATACAGAAGAACACAACTTATTTTCGTTTTACATTTATGGGGCTGCAGTATGATTTGGCATTTCCCATCTTTTACTCTGGCATTTAAATTTATGGTAGGGGTACGTGTTGATGATAATTGTGGGAAGGAATCGAGTCTATATGTGAAGGTAACTCTCCCTGCAAATATTCTCTGCAGAGCAGATCAGGTTGCTACAACAGCAAGTCAGCCTCAACCAGCAAACTTTAGGAATCCTCAGGATTTTAGGCAGTGAATGATCAGGATAGGTGAAAGCAGCTGCCCACACGCCCGGGTGCAGTGTGCCTTCCCCTCTCTGTCCAGGTTAGGAGGCCATGGTGGGCGCCTCTGAGAGGAAAGGAATTTGCGTTTACTCTGTTAGCTGAACAGTGGGTATTAGAGTACTGAGCAAATGCCCAGAAGTCCTCTCATTCCAAAGTTATGCAGGTTTTTGCAAACACTGCCTTTGTCCATGCTCACCCTATGGCTTGGTGTATTTTTGCTTACAAATAACCACCAAGAGATGGCAAAGACTGGAATATTTGTGCTACTTCAGCAGTGCGTTTTCTCTTCTCTGAAAGCATATGTAGTGTGTCACTTTACAAAATATTTGCAGACAGTTTCAGCCACTGAATTATTTTGGAGAAATAGCTCCTTTCTCTAGCGCAGGCCAATTTCAGACTCAGTTAGGAAGGCGCAGGTCCCTCTCAGTGGTGCTGGGGTAGGTTTGTCCTGGGTTTTGCAAGTGGAGTTAGAATTTCTGCTTCTCCTCCGACCCCACCCCCCACCCCTACCAGGCCAAACAATAAGCTTGAAGTTAATTCAAACCAGGGCTGACTGTATCTGTTTAAGAATTGATGCAACTGTGTGTTCTGGAGGGCAGCAGGATTTGCTCTGCAGAGATAGCTGGTGACAGGAGAGAGAGGAAAAAGAAGGGAATTGAAGTGGGTCCTGTACATGTTCTGACCCCCTATAGTGAATGTGATCACTGTCTACTGCAAACATGTACTAATAGAAGTAAAAAAAAAAATGAGTAGATGGGGACAGAAACGTTGTCTGTATTCCTGTTTCTAATTTGAACTCTTCCAGATAGAGCGTTTTCCCGAGTACGGTTAAGAATGAGCTGATTTGGATTTCTGTAGATTTCTCTTTATGTGCTTAATTTTCATTAGAATAATTAGAAAGATAGCTCAAGAAACTGATTTAGTTCAATAGGGAATTTTGGTAGGGGTCAAATTATATGGATGTGATTCTTAAAGCTTCTAAGGTAATACATATGTGCTGGAAAGTATCTAAATTGATCTCCATTTCATAGGAGTTGAAAAGTTGAGGGAGAAATCATCCCCTTAAAAATAATTTTTAAAGGCCTACTATGTTAATTGTCTACCTTGGAAAACACTGTAACCACATTTTGCAAGTTCTAATTATTTTTATGTTTAGCTAGTGGTTTATGTTTAGCCAGTCTTAGTTTTCTGAGTTTTTTTTCCTCCCCAGTGCTAGGGATAGAATCCAGGGCTTTATGCATGCTAGGTAAGTGCTTTGCCATTAGCTCCATCTCCAGCCTTTAGTTTTCATAAAATGTTGAATAAAAAATAAATAAGTGCATTTGAAGGACTGGCATTTTAATATTTTAGAGTTTCTAAATTTAAAATGTCAAGTATCTTGAGTTTTCCAGGTACATTTCATTGACCTGTATGTAATTTGCCTTATTCTCTGCTTTTCCTTTCCAATCTGGTGTTAATTTCCCCCCCATGTGTAGGGAATTAAATTAGAAACATTGTCTGGTGACAACTGCCTGTTTCTGTTCTTAGAGCCTTTTGCCCAAAGTTCAAGCCTAGCTTGGGCAATTTTAGTGAAATTCGTTCTCAAAACACAAGATGCGGCTCTGTGCAAAGGCCCTGGGTTCTATCCCCAGTTAAACAAAAAAGGTTTCCCCAAGTCTACAGATATACTTAGTTAACTTGTTACTTCATGATGAACAGGAGTTCCTCCTTTCCTAAAATGTTACCACCAGCAGCAATTATTTATTATTGAAAGCTTCAGTTTATTAACAGTGTAGATTAAATTTTAAAGTCATGTTTCAAAAGCTAAACTGCTCAGCACTTTAAATGATAGCCTTACTAGCAAAGTACATAGGATAGAGTACAGAATTTTTTTTTTAATGAATTAAGAGAACAAATGAATAGTGTAAATCTTTTTTTTTTTTTTTTTTTTTGTACCGGGGATCGAACTGACAACCTCGTGCTTGCCAGGTTGAAATGTCAAAACAAAAGTAGAGCTTTCTTTCTTTGCCCTGAGAGAAATGTCTTGGAAATTTATATTACAGTATTGTTCTGTACTTTTTTATTTTATTTTTTTTTTTGGTGCTGGGGATTGAACTCACAACCTTGCGCTAGCCAGGCAGGCGCTTACACTGCTGAGCTAAGTCTCCGGCCCATACAATATTGTTTTAACTTTGGAGTTACGGTGCAGGTTCCTTTACCTGGACTATTCTACCACCTGCATCCATTTTTGGAGCCAAGAAGGCACGCTGGTGATGACATGTCCAGTACCTATGGCAATGTCAAGAAGTGGCCCTGGTGGTTGCTTTGATAGTGAGTTGACTGTCACAGATCAGTTTTTGCCAAGTCAGCCTGCAGGATTTTGGGGTGGAGTTCTTTATTTCATTCCATCCTATCATCATGTGTGTATCTGAGGCTAGCATGCTCGCTGGTGCAACCATGACCTTTCATACCCGCTGTGCAAGGCATGCTGGAAACCTGGTGCTAGAGAATGCTTATGGCAGCACTCTGAGATGGATGAACGGACTTGCACTGACTACACGGGGAGCAGGCCTAGATGGTGATTGGATGTGTGACAGGCTGGTCTGGCTCTGACTGCAAACTGAGCTGGGCGGGACGGCTTCAGGAAGGGGTATTGTTGAGTTGGTTTGGACTGAGCTTAGTTCCCGATTACTGAAGTCTGAGGGGAATGTGGAAGGAATGTGGCTTTTCTGCATTCAGATATCCTTTAGGTAGAGAAGATTATAGTAGTACTATGAAGAGACTGAGGTCTCCCGCATCTGGAATGAAGCGAAGATTACATTGGATGTCTGTTGTAGTGTTACACCTTGGGTTCCGATGTAAAAGAGTCAACCCTGGTCAATGACTTTGAGGTACAGTCTTAAATTTCTCTCTCTGAGGTAAAGGTGAATGTGGAAATAGTTGTGACTTTGAAAGACTAGCTGAATTTGGTTGGAAGAGCCTCTGGTATCTTGTGGGGCCTTACATAAGACCCTGTGTGATTTCATAAATAGCATTAGCACTGTTTCTGTGTGTGTGGGGGGCTGTTGGGTATGGGAGCAGGAATGGTGAAATTGCTGACATGGAGAAACTAAGAGGATGGTGCTAGTTTTTCTTTTCTTTTTCATGTCGGGGATCAAACCTGGAGCCTCACTTGTATATGGCAAGTGCTTTATCACTGAACTACATTCCCAGCCCCAGGATGGTGGTTTTAGTTAAATTTTTAG